>JBCEWC010014586.1:0-14271 GCA_038996855.1 Solanum aculeatissimum
AAATTGTATTTATAAAATGTAATTTTTAATAGAAAAATATGTTATCATAAAAATAACAATTAATTAAGGTTGTGAATTTTATAATAAATGTTATTAAAAATTATGTTAATATACATGAATATAAAAATAGTGTATAAAAGAAAATTTAAAGGGGGTATTCTTACCGACTTTATCCTAGGATAACTTATCATGGGATTGTTATTCCATCCTCATAGAGGAATAACTTATCCAGTACTAATTGTTAGTACTAGGATAAGTTATCCCAACCTTTGAAACCAAACAATGAATTGAGGACCACTAAAAAATTATCCCCGAATTATATTTTCTTATCCATCACACCAAACGACCCCTTAATCAATTGAGATAGCTACTAAAAAATAATAGAAAAAAAATAACAAGGACTGACAAGACCATTATAATAATTTTTTTAAACTAGATAGTTGGACCAGCGAAGCCACAATAATGTCAATGACGCGATGAAAGGGTCGACTTAACTAATAAAGAATTAGTAAACCGATAAGCCTACAAGGCTACCAACGAAAAGCTGAAAAGAGCTTATAGATTATGTCCACAAGTCTCTGTTAATACTATGGATCAATTGATGAGGACAAGTTCCAACTCCCAGATAGACCCTCACGAGTATAAATTTAATTTGCGTATTTTATTGGCGATATCTCCTATTTAATACTTGAAACATAGTTTGATACAACTTTTTGTAAATATTGGTAAATTTTATTTGTTGAAAGTTTGGGTTATATGTTCATTTAACTCTCATAAATCTGGATTATATGTGTGATCAAAAACTCTTTGCTTTGTCATGGATATTTTCCAATGACTTGTTCTTGTGACATCTAATTTTCTGCAGAAAAAATATTTACCAATAGCAGATGGGATTCCTACTGTACTACATGAACATGCAGAAATATTTAATAGAATTGCTTCACGGTGGACAAAATATAGGGTCGAAAGCTCTTAGTTGATCATGGATCTTAGCAAAAGACCAATGTTTGCCTATAGCATATGGAATTCAAACATACACTGCCTCATCAAAGGGGAGTGAAAAGAGAAACTAAGGTGTAATAGCCGCGGAAACATTAAAGAGTTGAATTAAACTCACCAATAGACCCAAAGATGAACCAGTGGTGAAAGTTACATTAGTAAAGATTGAGAAGTATATAGATGACATGAAAGCCAAACTGACAATGACTTATCCTAATTTAAGGAATTCAAAAGGATGAAAGATGAGAAAGAGGGCAGCTGGTTGAGTATAATAAGCACTAAAAAGATAGAAACTATGAAGTATCTATAAAAGAACTTCAAAACTCCAGTAAGTGCATTCTATCCATTTGATGTAACCCCGAGTTCAGTAGATTCAACTGTAAACGTAAAGGAAGAAATTAGACAGGTAACAAGTGAAATAAACTGAATTGACTGCCATCCTTGAGTTTAGAGAGCTGTGAAAGTTTGTCCCTAGCTATGTGAACAGTCATCCTACTCTAGTTTACAAGTCAAAACAAGTTTCTGCTAATGGAAATTGAAAGACTTATTTCAAATGTATCATAAAGACATGATAAGTAATCTACTTACACTGAATGTGAATAACATGCACTAAGTTACAGTTCACAACAGAAATGTAGAGATCTGCAGACCGAGAAACATAAAGATGCTAGCGAATCTGCCTCTGATCTCTGGAAGGACCATCTTTAGCAGCGGTAGTCGGCTCATTCCAACTGCCACCATAGACATGCCGATGGACAGAGGATGAAGCAGCAATAAAAGGGCTCTCTTACTTCCATAGCTACATTATTAGTGCATTTGCATAATATGATGAAGTTGTTTGCTGTAAGTGTTGCTACAAGGAAAATGCTGCTTAACAAATCCATTTTCTAACCAAGTTTTGTGAGTTCTTGTGAAGATCTGAACATGTTTTTTATAATAAGTTTCACAGGAGTTACTTCCATAATATGATAAGAAAAGGTCTTTTTATCTATTAAACCACCATCAATAATGTAGGGAAGTCTCCAAGGGGAAGGATTCACAAATCTAGGCTAGAGAAATACTAATATCAGAGCTACATTGACTTCAACTGCCAAAATGCTTCAGTCCCTTCCACCTTAAGAAGCTGCCCGGGAGCCGGGGGAGTAAGTATAAAGATGACATTAGTTACAAGGATGTAGGAGATGACTAGAAAAAGAAAATAACATATGAACTCAACCTCAAGGGAAGACTAAAAGTCACTGAGATGCCTCATATTAGGACAAAAAGGTTAGCAGCTTCTTTAGAGGTGGAAAATGCAACTTCCTTTGGGAGTCAGTTTTTTTTAACTTAATAATTTTAGATATATCATGAGACACTTAAGGAGTACAACAACAAAACCAGTGAAATCCCATAGGTGGGGCAGAAACGACCAACCTAACCAACGTTCTCCTTTTCGACACTTTTAGGACATAGGTCGATAATACAGAAACTTTTCCAACAAGAGTGCAGCATGTAATAGAAATCTTAGAAGTCATTAATTTGCCTCAAGTATAGATCTTACATTATCATCAGAAGGTAAATTATGAAGCACAGAAGTAAGTTTCTTCCCTTACAAAATCCTAAAATAGCTGAAACAACCTAATATATAACAAGGAGAGGCAATAGTAATGTCCAACATTTTTCTTAGTAAAAGTAACTTGGGCACATACTGCAACGAAAAACCTTATTCATATTGTACCAAACATATAATCATAAGCTAGAATACTAGTATGCCTCATATAAGAATGAACAAAAATTAAAGGCAGGACTGAAAATTTAAAGATCATGAAAAGGGTGAGCTCCCTTTTATTTCACATTATTCCTCTTCAGCATCTTCATCAGCAAAACTGAGAACTTGACAGACTGATGGCTCCTTATCTTCATCATTGCTGAAAAAGGTTTTCTTGCCTATCAATTCTACCACTCTTTTGGCAGGTCCAGAATCCCTAGGAGTTTCAGTGGCAGTGCACCGAGCAATCCTAATTCTAGGAAGCAATTCACGCTTCACAGTAATGCTCAATGGAGATTTCTCACTCTCTGTACTAGCATGAACTACTACCTCACTAGGAATTTCCCATCTCTTTTTCACCCTGCTTTCAGTACCCAAATTCTTGTTTTCTGTTTGAGATACACGCGTTTTCCCTACAGATAAAGATCGTTTCTTTTCGTTTCTCTTAATCTCATCCTTATCATTCTCAGGCAAAGACCTCTTTCTCACTACTGATGACTGATTTGTGCTCTGATTGTACCGACTAGCCACAACCCTCCCTGGCCTCTGAGGCTTCTTGCTAGCAGGAACAGACTTTTCACCGTCTTTGAATAACTTCTTCGGCTGAACTGAACTCAGAAATGCATCATCCTTCTTCAGATGCTTCTTTGATGCAATTGTAGTAACTGCCTGCCTTGAAGCCATAGTTCTTGCTGCAGCTTTTCTTGATTTGGGACTAACACTTGAACTTTTCTCCCTTTCTTTACTCAAATTCTCTTCTTCAATCTCTTGAAGCTTCCAAAAACAAGACTTTCGCCTGTTTTGTATTGGCTGGATAGGTGTGATCATCTCCAGTTTGCCCAATTGTCTTGCCTTTGCCCCTGCAAAAATCTCTGATGGCCCAATACTCAGCCCTCTACGCGTTCCAGCGAAAATCTCAGATGGTCCTAAACTAAGACCCCTTCTTCTCTGCACCTTTGTTTTTGCGCTCATTGATGGACTCTCTTCAATCTTTTTCTTCTCCTCTGCAATCTTAACACTCATTTTTGGCTCCATAAACTTTGCTGCCACAACCCTCCCTCTCTTTTCAACAATCTTGAAACTTTTTTCAGCCTTTTCAATTCTCAATGCCTCTAATCTCGAATTCAATCTACTAATCTCCATTTCAATTTCTTCAATTTCCTCATCAATCCTCTTTTCATCACGGAAACCATTATCCTTTCCACTCTTTATACTTTTCATACTCATCTCATCAATACTCTTCTTGGAAATGGGATTGTTTGCTTTGAGTCTTGAATTCTCCAGAGCCCCATTAGGATTCAGTGGCTTGAAGGGTATCGAAGATGACAGATTAACAGATGAAGAATTCTCAAACGAAGGAGCCTGATTCTCCTTGCTTGAAACATCAGATTCAAAGGAATCCGATAACCAAGAACGTTTCAGTGAAGAAAAATCTACAGAATCTCCATTATCAAAGGCAGCATTGTTCCATATCTGAACATCTGCTGGATTAATCCCTTCTGGGTATTGTAAAACACTCATTTTTCACTAATGGTTTTCAAAAATTTCACAAAAGAAGTAACGAAAAGATGAATCTTGATGATTTCTTGATGGAGAGATGAGAAAAGTTGGTTCTGAATTGGGGAAAATTGTTTCAGCCTTTTTGTATTTTCAAGTTTTTGACCGTTGGAGACAGGGAACCAAACGTTGGATTGTCCGCTCCATCGTGGCCGTTGGATATTAAACGGCTCGAATTGACGCTCCGATTTTGATTTAAAGGCTGAAAAAATGGGTCATTAACGGTGGTTAGCTTCCGATTTAACACCGTGCTAACGCTCCTCCTTCCTTGAGGGGAAATGATAATACGTACATAATCTAATCACATGGTTAATTTACCTTTTTTATTAGGATATTATTTCTATTTTTAAATATTGTGCAAATATAGATTATGAAAAATAATTATTCGGACAAACCATCTCATAATAATAGGAGTATCAATACTTCTCCTTTGCACATGTTTATACTACTATTGCAGTCGTGCTTCTCTTATTTTGTCTGTCACATAGATCACCTCTAACTTCCTCCGAATAATCTCATTCTTAATCATACCCCCGATGAATCCACACATCCATCTCAACATCCTCATCTCCGCGACGTGCATCTTCTGAACATGTAAATTTTCAAATCGTGATCCAATGTGTTGTAAAAAAAAATTAAATTTGTGAAAGAAAATTTAAGATCGTGATATAAAAAGTACATAAATTATAAAAAAAAAAAAGCAAGAAAAAAAGAAGATTATTTTACTAAATAACTTTCCCAAAAAAGAGAGATTAAAGACGAAAATTTCCACTAATCACGCTTTAGGAGTTGAGGCTTGGTTTAATTCTAAGGGAAATTTTTCATAAACATCGTTATTGAGCTTGTTTATGTAGAATGTAATATTAATTGAAATCGTAGGAATACATTATATGATTATAATATGTGTATGTATGTATGACTTATCGTATGTGTATGTATGTGATCTCAAGGAGAAGTTGGATGTATGTGTGTCGTATATGTATGTATTCTCAAAATAGAAGTTAGGTATATGTGTGTCCAAAACTTTGTTTTTCCAGTAGAAGATAAATGTAAGTGAAGTCGCGGTACATATCAGTCAGTCCGATTCAGTTTTGAAGTTTATCAGTTATCAATTTGTATATACGTTAAACGGTTATAGAACCATTAAGATAATGACTTATCGATTATTAGTTTATTGATTATTGATCATTATCAATTCGATTATTGGTTAACCATTAAGATTTGACACAAAATTTTCTTTATTGCAATTGCTTAGAAACAATGTGACAAACCAAATAAGAACTTTATATACTTAATGGTATAAATATAATTATTTAATTTACTATCGGATTATCGGTTAATCCGTTAAGAAAAAAATCTAAAATCATTAAGAACCAATAATCCAATAATATAAAAAATATTAAACTATTATCGAAATTGTCAAACCAATAACCCATTATTGATAAATCAATAACTTTTTTTCGATTCAGATAATCGATTTTGGTTCGATTTTGAACCACCCTAATGTGAAGCTATTAACTATATATGTAACAAATTCGATTCAATATTGATGTTTTAAAATTATATGTCCATAACATTGAACAACTATATGACAGTGTGAATGATAGAAAAAAAACATAAATTTCTCTTAAATTTAGAATTTTTTGTAATCGTGAAAATTCCATTATCCCGCCAAATTATTTCAAATGGAAAAGGCTCCAAATATGTCATCGAATTTTGAGAAAAGACTCATTTATGTCATCCGTTAAAAGTTTGGCTCATTTATGTCATTATCGTTTGAGAAAAGGTTCATCTATGCCATTATTTTTTAACTCCAATTTTGCAAAACAACTTTAAACACTTTTAAAATAACTAGAGTTTTGGATCAAATTTGTCTTTTTGGTCATTTTTCTTCAAAAATGTCAAGAACACATGAAGAACACCAAGAACTCCCAAAATTTTAACTTCTTCAGATATTCACGAAATCGCTCCAAATTTCATGAGTAGCGTTCCTCCGAGCTAGATACAAAAACTCAATATTGTTTTTGCTCGAATTCAACCTAACTCAACAAGATCCACTTGAGGTGAAAAAATATTTAGTTTTGGTATCTAGCTCGAAGGAAAGTTATTCTTGAAATTTGATGCGATTTCGTGAAGATTTGAAGAAGTTGAAAATTTGGGAGTTCTTGATATTCTTTATGTGTTCTTGAAGGAGGAGTAAAAACATACATTTGATCCAAACTTCTAATTTAAAAGTATTAAAAGTCGTTTAAGTAGTTTGAAAAACCAGAGTTAAAAAATAATGACATAGATGAGCCTTTTCTCAAACGGTAATGACATAGATGAACCAAACTTTTGACGGATGACATAAATGAGTCTTTTCTCAAAGTTCGATGACATATTTGAACCTTTACTTGAACCCAAACTTAATAAGTATTATTAAGATTATTATATTTTGAATTTGAGACTTGGTTAACAAGTAATGAACACCATGTATTATTGTCATATCGATATTTATGTTAACATTTTAAAATTAAAATCATAAAAAATATATATTTTTTAAAAAAAGTGGACTCACTCGATGCAACCTTTTTTTTTAATTAATTATAATTTTATTGATAACAAAACATGTTACAACAAATTAGATCGGGCCCAATTGTTATTGAACTGAACAAAACAAACGATTTGGCCCAAAGTCGGACCAGGCCCAACTCACTCGATGCAACTTATAACCCATATAGTTATGAATTGGTCTGACTATTTTTTAATGAGCAAATTTCATAGATGACAAATATATAAAGCATAATTATGCTTCGTAGCTATAGGTTGACTAATTACATTTTGTAACTATAGTTATAACAACGTTTGTATAATTCATGTAACATTTGTACAATTCGCTATATAATTTACAATTTTGTATAACGTTTGTATATTTCGCTATACAATTCATGCACAACATTTGTATTCGCTATACAATTTGCACTGATTGTATATATTTTGGTATATAATTTGATTCGCATACAAAATTCATATAATCACAATATTTATATAAATTACGCGAAATATATAAAACTCAAACCGTAAATATACTTCCGCCCATTCAACACCCTTAGCCACCACCACTTCCTAAAGAAAAGAAGCTTGGATCATGCGTCATTGCGCACAACCATTCACCAAAAGATGATCTTGTCATATTCACAATCTGATTTGTTTGAAGTGCAATATCTAGCTGTCCATTATTCATCAAATTATCCTAAATAAATGCTAAAATTTCTTCACACTTTATCCAAATTCAAGTTTACTTTTTCTTACTGGTCATCTATTCTCTCCGTCTCATTTTAATTGTTATAATTTTTATTTTTAGAGTTAAATTATATAAATTTTGACTAATATTTTAAGATGTATTTTCTAATCATATTAATATGAAAAAAGTTTGCAATCAATAGTACTTTTCGTATAGTTTTTCAATATTCAAATTTTTATTTTAAAATATCAAATTAATTTAATCTAATTTAACTTTAAAAATTAGTCAAATTAACTTTTGAAAAGTGTAACATGACAATTAAAATGGACCAAAGTGAGTAATATATTATTTCACACACTCTTCTTTTAGTTTGTATAAAAAAAATTAGGAAAAAATGATAATCTTACTTTATATGAATATATTTGATAGAATAGAAGATTATAGCATTAAAGGAAAATTTTTAAAATTCATCATTCAAAATAAGTCACTCATCATATTTAAATTATAAATCATTTCATTAAGGATAAAATGAGAAATCTAAAGTTAAATTTCACTAAACTAGCATTTGGTCATAGATTTTGGATCAAATTTTTAAAAGTTATCTTCACATATTTGTTTGACTATGAAATTTTAATCAGATTTTCAAAATTTGATATGGACAACATTTACAAACTCTCAAAAACGGAGAGAAGTTTCACTTCAAATTTAAAAAATCACAACTTAAAAAATTTAAAATTTTAAATTACAACGATAAAATAAATGACAAAACAGAAGTTAAATATAAAAATATATTATACTTTTTCAAATAAACTAGAAAAAATATCTCATAATTTAAAATAGATAGTGTATTTAAGTTTAATATTTTTATTTTATCTTTCAACACATGATTCTTTGAACTTTGCCATAGAAACAGTTTACTTTTTATAGAAAACAAATAAACAAAAGACATTTAAACTCTTGCCGGTCCAATAATTTAAAAAAGGAAAGATTTGATACTTATAATTAATTAATTGTCTTATTCATGGACAAAAATTTTCCATAAAATAAAATGGATGTACTGGTATTAAATATTTAAATTCCATAGATGTATATAAACAACTAAGGGGGGTCAATTAACCAAGAAAAAAGAAGTACAAACATTCTTGACAAAATCTCTACTCTTTTACAATGTCTATCACTAAGAAAAATTCCAATCTTATGTTCACTTTGATGCTTTTGCTTACTCTATGTTTGTTATCTGCTAACCTTTCAAACAGTGAAAGACTAACCTTCAAAGTTGGAGGAATTAATGGAAACAATAAAGGAGATGATGATGGAACTCTTCCATATGATTTTCCAATGTTACCAAGAGGTCCAGTGCCATCATCTGGGGCCAATCCAACTCCACCATATCATGATGAGTATACTACACTTACCAATAATGTTGTTCCATGAAACTACCTAGATTAATGTCCTTTAATGTTATGTTTTGATAAATAAAGTTACTTTCTTGAAGTTCTTCTTGAATAGTCGTTAGAGTTTCTTTATACAGTCAGATCTCTTTATAACGATGTTTATTCTGATAATTTAGTTGTTATAGAGAACACACACTTATATATAATTGGATTTAAAGAAATTTGAATGTTATAGTGAAATGTTATTGATTATGACTGTACCTAAATAGATTGTGTCTAAATTAATATGATTAATCTCTCGTGCGAGGACTATGCAAAGATAATATATGAATATGTTATTTTAATTTTAAATTACTCATTTTATCCTTGAATAATGAGGTAATTTATGATCAGACTTGATTTAGACGAGAAATGTTAACATCTTTTCTTCTTTTTAAAATTTCCTACTCAATTGAACATTACCACATAAATTGAAACTAAGAAAATAGTAGGAATATGTCATCCTTACAAATTATATATATTTATTTATTTTGACTAAATAAGAAAGACAAAGTTGAAAATTTGTTTATTACACAAATTGAGCATAGAAGCATCAACAATTTATTGAGATGAATAAAAACCTAATTATTTGGTTTCTTGTTCATTCACAAACTCCATGATCAGCTAGTGAGAGCCATGGAGGCATAACCATTGACCAACAAAAATCTTTTCACAATCAAGATTGGGATTTATTGAACTGAAATCACCAACTCCCAAGTGAAAGGTCTTAATAATGCTGACACATGTATCCCCGCTTTGAACACCATATATTTTATCACAAGTAAATGAATTCTCCATGGATCCATCTATAAACAAAAAAATTAATAGAGTATTAGATAGCCTTGATTTTATATAATTAAAAGGCATTTATCACGTCTTTATTCTTTTGGCCTCTTTATTCCCATTAATTTCATATAGACGTTTGGAGACAAAGATTTCAACAATTGAATTAGTATTAATTTATGTGCCTTTAATTATATACTAAAAGAGCTTGTTGAATTACAGGGAATACATTTGTACTAAGTGAGCTATCAAGAATTTTCTAAAAGTTCAAAATTAAATATTTTTGGTAAAACTTATAAAATATAAAAGCAAAATAAAATATATATACTTCCTCCTATACCAATAATACTCGTCTTAGTAACTGAATTCGTTCCAATAAATATATATAACGTTAAGTACCAAAAACGTCTTTTTTTTAAAAGACAGATAATATGAATCGAAAATAATATTTACTTACCGCGAGAGGTTCTGCTCTCAACAAGAGAAACAATGAGAAGGAAAAATAGAAGCATAGCAGTGGCTATTGATTTAGCCATTTGTAATATTAGATGATTAATTTTTCTTTTTTACTTCTTTAAATATAATTATGCTGCTATATATTGATAAAATCAAGTGGTAATATTAATTTATATAGAGCCTAGCTAATTCCTACTCTTCTTGTTATTTCCCCAACTTTTTAGATGTTTCCTTTTGTTTGGTTTCAAACAAGTTCTGATTTAACTATGAATATGCAAATTTGGACAAATATCTCTTTGTATCCCCTAGTGAATTGAACTAGGACAACTTTCAAAATAGTACTCCTAGTATATAATTGAAGAAATTTAAATTCATAATTTAATATTTGAGATGGTAAGGTGACTGAGGAATTTGTTTCAATGTATATAGTTATTAGGATCGACAGGAATCAAGTATCATGCGGAAGCTAGCAAAGCAACCTCGAAGACCATGAGTATGAAGATAAACGAAAAATATACCATAAAGAGACACAATAGTTTAATGTGGTTCGGTCAACCAACCTTACATCCACAAGAGGAGCTGAGCAATGTACTATATAAAATTGAGAGTACACAACATCAAGAGAAATAACCTCACCAATTCACTCGTAATACAAAGAGGTTCACTTGCTAACACTTGTGATTCACCGTTTCTCTCCCTACACAAAACTCTCAAGCCCTCATGGCTACGTTGTGAATGCTACCAAACTAGAAGGAATGAACATCTATTTATAGAGTCATAAATATTTTCCTACTAGAAAAAGAATTTGACAAATATGGAGAAATTCTATTTTCTTTTTCCTAAGAGGAAAACCCCAATTATGATAAGAAACTCAGGGCAAAAACCTAACAATAACAATGCGACTAACAAAGCAAAATTATGTAATAGTGTCAAAAACTTTAACAAGATCTAATAAATTCAAGAAAAAGTGATGAATTATCAAGTGTTGTTGGATAGATTTGAAGAACACGAGAAAAATACTTTAGGTTACTTTTAAATGTGCAAACTATCTTTTTTAGTCCATACATATATTCTTGAATTTTATCTTCTTACATACTTAAGTATCTTAATTTGTAATATCATCGCAGAGAGTATTATAGACTCTAGGATGATCGTAGAGTACCTAGGTTTTATTAGTTTTTATTTTCTTCATTCTTGTTAAGTAGTAGAAATTTATTACCTTATTAGGATTAGTAAGATAAGGCTTAGTCCCCCTTGGTTGTCATGTTTTGACACGTTAATATTTTGGGTATGGCTTCCATGAGAGGACCAATGTTGGTATGTACCTATTCTTGATTGAGTGTGTGAATTATTTTTTTGATAGGAATTATGATTGTGAACTTTAGATGGGGTATTGTGCCTATACATATTAGATTGGGTATCACGTTTTGACACACTATTTATTAGATCGGGTGTCACATTTTGACAGACTAATTATTGGCTCCAGTGCCATATTTTGACATTCTAACTATTAGATTGGATGTCACATTGACACGTTAATATTTTGATTAATTGTGGGTTTCATGAGAGGACCACTGTTGACCATTACATGTGAATGAATAAGATTACTTATGTATTAACAAGAGAAATTGACATTACTATAATTGATCATGCCTATCCTGTGTAATAATTGGCATGTTAGAACTAGAAGTTAAAATGTTACTGAATTCCTTCTCTTGGTGACATTATTTATATGACTATTTTGTGAATTGATTATCTATCTTTCAACGATGTGATTGTTGTTATATTTTCATATAATCAAGTATGGGGTGATATAAGACCAAGTGGATATGGATTGTTAAGTAATAAATTAATAGCTTAAAGTCAAATTATGACTAGTACCATGGTTATGGGTGATACTAGGACTATAGGGGAAAAGTCTTGAGTTACTGTCTTCGTACAGGCCACTCTGGTGGACAAATTAACGCCATGGCACATCAAAATGGGTAGAGAGGAAAAAAATTTAAACTGTCTTGATGTTACCAATGCAAATGAATTAATAGATATTCTAGGCTAGGCGTGGGTGATAATGATTAACTAAAGGTAGAATGATAAGACCCGAGTTAGTGATTGTGAGTTCAGAAACTCCTTTATCGATGATAGAAAGGTTAGGATTTGATCTGTTTCATAGTTGGCAGCAAAATAAATATAAGTTTGATATCGTGTTACATATCAATAGTGATTCAGACTAAGTGGAGTGTTAAGAGTATGTGGTTAAATGGTGGTGTGTCCCTTATCACATGTTTGCTTCTTGATATTTACATTATATTATGTGGTGAGTTTGGGTTGAGCGATGATGCCTACCAGTACATGTTGTTTGTATTTATATTACTCTTGTTGTACCTTTTTTTTTATATAATTTGGTGGTAGGATCAGTGATGTTTCTTAGTTTAAGATGAAGATCTCCAATAACTTCTACTCTTTCTTCCATATGGTAGAAGTTATGTCATTATTATATTTTATATTGTATTTGTCACGCCTCGAACCTACACCCTAGACCTTGCCGGCACTCAGAAGTCATTATTGGTCCCCAAGCAAACTCTTGGCCTGGTTGACTCACTCAACTGAAGAATTTAACATGCATGCAGACGCTTTATAAGATGAATCTTTGAAACAATTAATAAAACTTGAAGAGTTTCAATCATGCTTTATACAAAGTCTGAAAATATCCTTTAATACATATACTACTAATTATCATAATATCTGAATGAACAGATTGAACTGACTCTCTAACTCTGTTTATGAAACCTCTACTATATTAAAGATAGGTGTTACCACAAGACTTACAGCTAGCTGACTGTAAAATAAAGTAAATAAATTGGACTAACTAATTAGAGCCCTCTGAAGGTGAAGAGGTCTCACCAACTGTTGCTGGGAAGTTGTCTTACTGAATGTTTGCTATCATGGGTACCTGAATCTGCATCATAAAATGATACAACACGTCTATACATGGAATATACAGTATAAAATAGCCAAAATAGAAACTCAAAATAGGATGCTCAACTCAAAACTTAGCTCAAGAAATAACTTAGTAACATAATCAATGCAATATAAGTAAAATATATGGTTTAATGCATAAATAAATACAACTCAGTCTGTATCCGAAAAATAATATATACTTTAACTTGGAGAGTTTCTCTAACCAACAACCATCACTATGAGCCTCACGATGATACAACGTCTTGTCCACGTTACCAGAGCCATCCTATACCTTGTCAGGGTAAGGGACGAAGTGCTGGGGATCCATATAAACTCGGTCATCTCAGTAGCATATGAGGAGTTATACATCTGGTATAATTCTATACTACGTTGGTTACGTAGTTTATGGGATTGGAGTTATCTGAACTCGTACCCATATCGGTGCTCAATACTACTCCCAAAACATGCACTGTGCTCAATAGGTGTAAAAATGTTCTACTTTGGGTGAAAACTAAAATTCTGCTACTTGGAGCCTTGGCTCAACATATTTTCTTTAAACTGATTTTTCTTTCTCAAAACTGATAATACTTTCTCATTTCTGGTAATGCTTTTTTTAAAGAAAGAAAATAGTCATGCTCTTTACTGATAAAATGATGCATTTGGAACTGTTAAGTTGCCTCAAATTCTAAAATTTATGCATGATGAATAGTAATGCAAAATACCTTAACTAACTAGACTGATCTTTCCAAACTGATATGCTATGCTCAAAAGATAGTATAGTAAATAGGCTACTTGTATAACTCATGTTGAGGTACTTCTCGAAATAACTCATACTTTGGACTGGATAACTTTTCAATGCAATTAAAGCATGATAATGGAATGGTTCTCAATAGGGGTGGGCAAAAAAACCGAAAAATCGAAAAACCAAACTGAACCGAACTAATTCGGTTTTTCGGTTCGATTTTGATTTTTTTTTTGGTTTTTCGGTTCTTCGGTTTGGTTCTCGGTGTAAGGGTCTCGAAACCACGGTGCACCGAAAAACCGAAGTTTTATATAATTATTTTTAAAAAAAATTATATATATATATATATATTAGACCAAAAACATAAAATTAT
>JBCEWC010014587.1:0-14271 GCA_038996855.1 Solanum aculeatissimum
ATAAAAATACTACATAATAAAAATTACTACTCTACCATACTTAACAAAAATATATTAAAACTTACTACCCCAAAAAAATGAATATGAAATGAATTTTTATTTTTAATTATAAAAAATGCACTTCCCTACTACTTACCCCCAAAAGAAGTACCTTTTTTTCAATTGAAAGTTTAAATGATAGTTCTTTTATGTATTTTTATTTTATTTAGACTGCCAAACATGAGTAAATCTTACAAAATCGAATAAGTTTCTATAAAAAGAAGATTACAAGAAATTTCAAAACCCTTATGTTTTATGTCTTCTTTAAGATGGAACTTGAAGTGTTAGAGATTAAATATATTGAAGGATAAGGATAATCAAATAAGTGCCCATTTGGATTGGCTTATTTTAGATGTTTTTATGGTAAAAAATTTTTTTAAACAATTTTGAAGTATTTGGGTAAAATTAAAAAGTGCTTATAAGAATTTATTTTTAAGGTAAAATAGCAAAAATAAGTCAAAACTCATACGTTAGAAATCCTAACTTATGGCTTTTGTCTTATGACTGTATAAACGGGCTTTAAATGTACTTTATATAACTAGTCTACGAAATTTTATCTCAATAATGAATTTATGACTATATTAATTTATCATAAATAACTATAACTATTAAGCCAAAAATTATAATCATTTTATAGTTCTCATTGTACAAATATCTATCTGTAAAATTTTATTTTAAATAATTTATTATCACTGAAAAGTTATTACTGCTAAAGTAACTTTTCTGCATGATTAGTTATATGTCATAACCTGATGTTTTGATGGCACCTACCCATGTCCCACCGACAAGTAAGCATGCCCGTAACCTAGAACTGCAAGTAATGATTGTGAGGGAAGAAAACTAGCTAGAAATCACAATTTAACAAACTAATAACACATACAGAAAAGCCAACAACTAAAAATAATATAACCGCAAAAGACCACATCCAGAACCTAGAACTCACGTATACAAAACTACTAGAATAATAGATAAAACCCCTAACTGGGCCAAAATAATATATACATATACATATACAAGGCTAGTCTCTAAAAGCAAAAGACAGGCCACAAGTGCAGATGGAGAGTGAAATGATCCAAGAACACCTAATGCTCACCTAGTCTTTAGAAATGACTATTGTTAGCTGGAAAGAACAGCGTCATCGGCTCATGCTCGGACTTGCATCACGAAGCATATGCAGAGTGTAATAAGAGTACCATATAAAAGATACCCGGTAGGAATCATAGGTCGATTGAATAAGAATAGTAAATATAGACTGAAAGCTAGAATATAGTACAACAAGCCAAATAGGAGCAGTGAAGATATGTACACAAGTGTAAAATGCAAACAAACCTAAGACCTATACGCCAACTGAGCCCCTATAAGCCCAGAAGGTACACTCACACACAATAAGTGGGACTGGAGAGCGAGCATTGTCAAACTCTGATGGAGGAAAGTACAAAACTTGGACCTCCAATCCCTGAAGATACAAATAGCCTCTAACCGCGGATATAACCTGGACCTCTAATACCTAAAGGTACAAATGGCCTCTAGCTACGGATGCGACCCAAACCTCAAATCCCTGAAGGTACAAATGGCCTCTAACTGCAGATGTAACTCAAACCTCTAATCCCTGAAAGTACAAATAGACTCTAACTGCGGATGTAACCCAGACCTCTAATCCCTAATAGTGTTGATCATAGATGTGATGATAGAATTAATAGACAAACTCTATCTGTCGACTCCGTTGTAGGAGGATAGGTAGATAACAGGGGAAGGGTGCAGAGTCAGGCCTCTAACCACATATGGACTCTCCTAAAACTCCCATATAATCGGCGAATTTCGATAAGAAAAAAAGATGTTCCAATGAGATAAAATGGAATTATGAATAATCAAACTTATGATTGTGTTACGACCTATCTAACGCTCAATCTATAAACTCTAGCTTGCTATACCAGTTCACAGGGACCTACACCTCTTGAGTCATACTAGGCGGATGCAATTAGTTTGTCGACTCTGAAAATAATGGGGGTCTGTGTCATCACTAGTTTAAGCCTAGACTAAGACCAAACATTCTCCAGTACATCAAGCTAAAATATTAACAAAGCATGGATAATCTGAAAAATACAATACAAGTACCCGTCGGTCTCAAATATCAATTTTAACAAGAATTCTGGTACAGGTGGCATATACAACTAATTTCCTACGCAATATTCATGTGAATCCAACTACATTTACATATCCAAACTCAATCTGAAAGAAGGGAAGTCATAGCCTACATATAGGTCAAACATGCATGCTCCAACCTATTCCGCTGGAGCATATATTTTTCTTTTGGATAGCCTCTAACACTGTCAAGCTGCCAAAAATAGAATCACAATGTTGTAACGATTGTTATACCACTAAATTTATAATAAAAATGGACATGGATCAATTTTGGATTCAAAAAGCAGAAAAAATGGGACCCATATTTAAAAATTCTAGGATTAATCCTGAAAACTAGTCCCAACCAGCTCTCCGAGCTCATATCCTAAAAGGAAATACAATTTGGGGCTCAAAAATATCTCAACATCAACAAACGAGAAAAATCCAATTTTAGATCAAGAATAATTAATATGACAACAACTATTTATTGAAAATTACCAGAAACAAGGGTCAACCTGCCAAACTAACTATACCACAATGCTCTTCACAAAAAAATTCAGAGTTTAGACTCTTGAATCACCAATTTGGCTTAAAATGAGAAACAAATCATCCATTTTACAAAACTGGAGCCTAAAAATGAGTTATGACAATAGTTAAATCATGATTCTTACCTCCAAAAAAGCTTCAAATGTGAATTCCAACCACGCCAACATGTTCTTCTCGAAAAACACTCAAGATAGCCTCAAGAATCTCAAAACTCAGACGTAAAATTGCCAAAAAAATCACTGTCCAAAGTTTTCCAAAAATTCACTCTGAAAATGGCATGGGATGGCAATTAAAATGCAAAACTCACCTCAAACCAAGCCACCAATTCACTTTATAATCTTACGAATTCATTCCTTTCAAAAATCCCTTTAATTTTAACCTTTGAATCACTCAGTTTGAGCTCCAAATGCTCAAGAAATTAACACAAGAAGTTCACAATACAAGATGACAAAAAAAAGGTTGCCTTTATATAAAGGTAGGGTAGCACCAGATATGGTGCAACAGCGTACTAGTAGATTATTTCCATTTTAAAGTCTCTGATGGGGTGTTTGGGATTTACTTGGAACCCGTGCGCACAACTGAACTATGTTACCTTATCAAATTCGATATTTCAAAATCAAAGGCACAGTCAAATTTTTATGTGAGGTCATTACAACTGAATGTAGGTCCCACTCCAAAGGTTACATTTTAACCAAATTCTACCAAGGAGCTTAAAATGAGTTCTGAAGCCTTGAAAATTGAATGAAAGGTCGTTCTATACCAAACTCGATATTTTAAAGCTAATTGCATTGTCAAAATTTCCATCTAGGAATGTTTTGCAAAATTATTGACCAAGGTCAATTGTTGGCTAATTTTCAAGGCTAAAATGCTAAACAAGATTTAAACTCGCACTGAAAGCCTCAGTACTTGAGCCAACCATGCTTTCAGCCTAATTTGGTCATTCCAGAGCTGTTGTAACTGTTAGAATTTTATTCTGAGGTCATTTACCTATATTTTAGTCTAAAATTAACTTTCAAGTTATAAAGGCCTTCAAATACAAAAAATTGCATAACATCCAAATGAACGACCAGACAATCAAGCTACTAGTTTCATCAAGTCATAAATGTCTTGGGGCCACTATAAGAATGTTTTAAATAGTGAAAAAATGCAATACACAAAAAATGACCTAGAGGGTCATTACAACATGAACTACTAAAATAACCTTCATCTGTTAAAGTAAGGATAAGAACATACCTGAAGACTCAAATAAGTCGAGATACTGCTCTTGCATGTCCCGATCAGTCTCCTAGGTAGCCTCCTCAACTGGTAGATGTCTTCATTGAATCTTAACCACATATATGGCTTTGGAGTGAAGTTTTTTAATGTCTCTCGCTAAAATGGATACCGACTCCTCAGCAAAGGTCAAGCGATCATGCAACTCAACTAAATTATACTGTAGCACATAAGACTTATCTGGTACATACCAACATAGCATTGAGACGTGAAAAAATTAGGGTATAAATAACAATGCTGGAGTGAGAGCTAAGTCATATGCAACCGCATCGACCCCTTCAAAATCTCAAATGGTATAATGTATTGGGGGCTAAGCTTTCCTCGCCTACCAAACCTCATCATGCCCTTCAAGGGAAATACCCATAGAAACACTCAGTCATCAATATCAAAACATAAAAGGCAACGTCTATGATTGTCATAACTTTGATGCCCACTCTAAGTTTCCCTCAACCTCTCTTAAATCACCCAAATCATGTGTAAGGCCTCCTAAAGCAGATCTATGATGTATGGCCTAGGCTCTAATAACTCAAACCATCCAATAAGAGTGTGACAATGCCTACCATATAAGGCCTCAAATGGGGCCATCTGGATACTTGTAGTAGTTGTTGTTGTAAGAAAACTTTACTAAGGGCAAGAAGTAATCCCACTGACCACCAAACTCCAATACAAAGGCCCGCAACATA
Source organism: Solanum aculeatissimum (assembly GCA_038996855.1). NCBI lineage: Eukaryota > Viridiplantae > Streptophyta > Magnoliopsida > Solanales > Solanaceae > Solanum > Solanum aculeatissimum. Next base: position 4,662 of record JBCEWC010014587.1, read on the forward strand.
TCTTCTAAGACTTGGATAGTACGCTCTGACTGACCATCAATTTATTAGTGAAACATGGCACCAATATAAACTCGGGTGCCCAACTCTCTCTAAAAAGCTCTCTAGAAACTAAAGGTAAACTGATACCCTCAATCTAATATGATAGACATTGGTACCCATGAAGATGGACTACCGTTTGAATATAGACACAGGCTAGCCTCTCGACACTAAATGTGGATAGAACTAGGAGGAAGTGAGAGAACTTGGTCAATTGATCCATGATGACCAAAATACTATCCATACCCCTAGAAGTCCAAGGTAATCCCATTATAAAATCCATGGTAATGCCCTTCCATTTCCATCGAGAATGGTTAAACTCTGAATCTCTCCACCAGGCCTCTGATGCTCGGCCTTCACCTACTGACAGCTAAGGCAATGGGACACAAACTCAGCTATATCTCTCCTCATACCATCCCAGCAATAGTGCTACCTTAAATCTTGATACATCTTTTTCGTTCTTGGATAAATAGAATTCTAAAATCATGGGTCTCATAAAGAATCAGTTGTACAAAACCTTCAACTCTAGAACTTAAAAATGATTATCAAATCTGAGAACCCTATCTGGGCCTATAGTAGCCGATCCACTATCTCCTTGTAAAACCAGTCTTTGGGGGTAGCCAATGATTGATCCTCATACTACCTGGAATGAATATGATCAATTAAGAATGATTGAGACCCTATAAAAGCTAGTATCTACCCAAAGTCTGAGATATCCAATCAAACCATTCTGTTAGCTAAGGATTGGATGTCTAAATCTAGGGGATGTTCCACAATGGCAAGTAGGACAAACTAACCATACTCACTATTTTTTTGTTCAAAGCATCCGTAACAATATTAGCCTTGCCCGGATGGTAGAGGATAGAAAAATCATAATCTGCCAACAACTCAACCCAGTGTCTCTATGTAGAAGTCAGTTCCCTCTGGCTCATAATATATTGAAGGTTGTAATGATCTGTGTATAACTCATAGTGAACACTGTATAAGTAGTGTCTCCATATCTTGAGCACAAAAATTACCATCGCCAACTCTAGATCATGAGTGGGTAGTTGTGCTTGTGAACTCTCAGATGTCAGGAGGCATAAGCAACAACTCAACCCTGCTGCATCAAAATACACCCTAGGCCAACACTAGATGTATCATAATATACAATAAAGCCCTCACCCTCAATTAAAAGAATCAAAATAGGAGTCGTAGTAAGCAAATCCTTGAGCCTCCAAAAGTTCAACTCATATTTCTCTGACCACATAAAAGGAACACTCTGGCAAGTTAACTAATTCAATGATGCAACAATAGTAGAAAATCTCTCAATAAATCATCTGTAATAGCCAGTCAGACCAATGAAACTCCTAACCTCAGTAATAGATGTGGGTCAGGCCTAACCATAAATAACCTCAATCTTAGTCGAATCTACCATAATACCCTCCTTGGACACTACGTGCCCTAGAAACATCATATACTCCAACCAAAACTAGCACTTAGAAAACATGGCATAAAGTCAGTGATCCTTCAAAATCTGGACCACGATCCTCAAATGTTGTGCATGCTACTTTTGACTCCGTGAATATAGTAAGATATCATTAATGGATACAACCATAAATGAGTTAAGATGAAGCCTAAATACTCGAGTCATCACATCCATAAAAGTTGTGGGGGCATTAGTCATCCCAAAAGACATAACTAGAAACTCATAGTGGCCATAACGAGTCTAGAAGGCGGTCATAGGGATGTTTGCTACCCTAATCCTCAACTTATGATAACCAAATCTCTGATCAATCTTAGAAAACACTACAACCCCCTTAATTAGCTAGTCAAATAAGTCAGCAATATAAGGAAGGGGTAATAGTTCTTCAGCGTCACCTTATTCAACTGCACGTAGTCAATACACATCTGGTGAGTCTCGTCCTTCTGCTTAACAAATAGAACATGAGCACCCTAAGAGGAAACACTCAGCTATAAGAACCTCTGGTCCAAAAGTCCTTGAAGTTGAATACGAAGCTCTTTAAGCTCTATGGGGGCCATCCAATAAGGAGGGATAGAAATAGGCTAAGTGCCCAGCTCTAAATCTATGGCAAAATCAATATCCCTCTCTATGGGTAGACCAAGAAAATCAACAGGAAATACATTAGAAAACTCACAAGCCACTGGAACTAAACCAACAGAAGGGGACACGTTTGATACATCACAAACACAAGACAAGTATGTTAGGCATCCAATAACTACCAACCTTCTGGCCGGGGTATAAGAGATAATACCAATGGAGGTGTGACTAACCGATCCCTGCCACACCATTGGGGGTATACCTGGCATGGCCAAGGTGACAGACTTGGCATAACAATCTAAAATCTCATGATAAGGAGCCAACCAATGCATGCCTATAATAATTTCAAAATCAAGCATGTTAAGCAATATCAAATTCGCTCGGGTATCCTACCCTTGAAGGGTGACCACACATGATTTACACACCTAATCTACTACTAAAATATACCCTACAAGGGTCAAAATAAGGAGCAGTGTTGGAAGAAGCTCAAGGATCACCTCTAAACAGGGAGCAATATAAGTAGAAACATAAGAATATATGGATTGTGGATCAAATAAAGTTGAAGTTGTCTGCTGGCATAGAGATATATACCTATAATGAAATCATTTGATGCCTCAGCATATGACCTTGTTGGGGCTGCAAAGAAATGGTCTTGAGGACCTCCCATTTGGGTGTTGCCTCAACTACCTGACCTAGTATACCTAGAACCACTACTGGAACTCTATTGATCACCTGAGGAACTTCACGGGTCACCCCTATAGTCCTAATACTATCCCTATCTCTAGCTAAAAGTGTTGGTATCGAGGCCTGCTGCACACCCCCGAGGGCTGCAACTAAGAAATAATCGCTTGGAGTGTAGGAGTCCTAATAGGTGCCATTGGGGGTTGTTCCAAACCCAGCACTTCTGGTGAGGAGAAGGGGAATAGGGGCATTCGATGCTCCTTTACAGGGTTTGGAGCCACATCCCTATCTAGTGCTTGTGTTGTGCCCCTACCCCTCCCCCATGATTGAATCCTAGGCCTAGCTAGGGCCCTATCAATTGCCTTGAGTGGATCAAGATCACTGGGGGTACAATATCTACGAGCCATACCCGATGAAAAGGTAAGACGAATGAGATTTCACAAAACCAACAAAACACATATTGCACGAGGTGATACAATCATGGGGCATATTCCTAATGACACCCTGTAATCTTCCAAAGATGAGTCACGAACGTCTCTGCTCCTATCTAAAGGACTCTACTAGACATTAGTTATGTACAAGTGAGACCGATGAACCTAGGAATCTAATACGAACTTATCACAACCTGATATCTCAAGTCATGATGGCACCTACAATGTTCCACTGATAGATAAGCTAGCTTGTAATTCAAATCTGCTAGTAATGGTTGTGAGGGCAGAAAACAAGCTAGAAATCATAATTTAAGAAACTAACAACACATATGGAGAAACCAAAAATTTAAAATAATATATATAGCAAAAGATCTCTCCCAAAACCTAGAATTCACGTGTACAAAACTATTAGGATAATAGATACATCCCCTAACTAGGGAAAAATAATATATACATATACATATACATATACAAGGTTGGTCTCAAAGGAAAAAGACAATCCACAAGTGCAGATGCAGACTAAAATGATCCCAGAATGTCCAATGCTCACCCTAGTCTCTGAAATGATTGATGCTAGCCAAAAAGATTAACGTCGTCAGCTCGTGCTCAAACCTGTATCACGAAGCAGATGTAAAATGTAGTATGAATACTAGATAAAAGGTATCCAATAGGCATCATAGGCCAATTGAGTAAGAATAATAAATATAGATAACAAAGATAGAATACAATACATCAAACCAAACAGGAGCAGTGAAGATATATACATGAGTGTAAAATGCAAACAAACCTAAGACATATTTGCCAAATGAGCCTTTATAAGTCGAGAAGGTACACCCGCACACAATGCTTAAAGCAAAAGCAAGCACATGGAAACACTATCCAGGAATGGTAAACCTCTAGTAGTTTCAAAGCGCGACTGGAGAGCGAGCATTGTCGAACTCTGACAAAGGGAAGCACGAAACTCAAACCTCTAATTCTTGTAGGTACAAATGGCCTCTAACCGTGGGTGTAAGCTAGACCTCTAATCCTCGAAGGTATAAATGGCCTCTAACCATGGATGTAACCCAAACCTCTAATCCCTGAAGATACAAATAGTCTCTAACCACGGATGTAATTCGGACCTCTAATCCCTAATGGTACAAATAGGCTCTAACCGCAGATGTAAACCAGACCTTTATTCCTTGAAAGTACAAATGGGCTTTAACCACAGATGTAACTCGGACCTCCGATCCCTGAAAGTGCAAGTGGCCTCTAACCTGATTATAGTCAGACTTCTAATCCCTGACAGTGTTGATCGTAGATGTCATAATGGAGTTAATAGCCAAACTTTGTATGTCAACTACATAGTAGGAGGATAGGTAATTGATAACAGGGGAAAGGGGTAGACCTGGGCCTCTGACCGTCGATGGGCTCTTCCAAAACTCCCTTATAACTAGTGTTTATCTCTGCAGCCAAGCGAATTTTGATATGCAATGAAGACATTCCAATGAGATAAAATGAGACTTATGGATAATCAGGCTTTTGATAGCGTTACTGCCTATCTAAGGTTCAATCTACAGATTCAAGTCTGATATACTAGTCTAAGCCTATATTAAGGCCAAACATGCTCCAATATTTAATAATTCAGCTAAAATATCAATAAGGCATGGATAATCTAAAAAATACAATACGAGTACCCAGCGATCCCAAAAATATCAATTTTAATAAGAATTCTACCATAGATGGCTTATACAGCTAATTCCCCACCCAATATTCATGTGAATCCAACTACATTTACATATCCAAACTCAATTTAAAAGAAGGAAAATTGTAGCTTACTTGTAGGCTGAACACACACGCTTCAACCTACTCCGACGGAGCTTTTCCCTTTCGGATAGTCTCTGAACGTTGTCAAGCTTCCAAAAATAGAGTCACAACACTGTAAAGATCATTATGACACTAAATTTAAAAGAAATGGAGGTGTAGCAATTTTGAAGTCAAAAAGAAGAAAAAGTAGGGCTCACATCTAGTAATCCTAAAATTAATCTTGAAAATCAATCTCAACCAGCTCCTCGAGCTCATGTCCCAAAATGGGATGCAATTCGAGGTCTAGAAATACCTCAATACTAATAAATGAGAAAAATTCAATTTTAGCTCAGGAATGACTAATATGGCAGCAACTATTTATAGAAAATTACCAGTGGTTCAACTATTGAAATCAACTACACTACAATGCCCTCCACAAAAAATCCCACTGTTTAAACTCTTGAATCACCCAATTCGGACCTAAAATGAGCAAGAAATTATCCTCCAAAATTCTCCAAAAATAGAGCTCAAAAATGAGCTATGGCAGAAACTATCACAATTCTTACCTCCAACGAAGCTTCAAATGTGAATTCTAATCACGGTAATGATTTATCCATGAAAAACCACTTAAGATAGCCCCAAGAATCATTGAAATCAGACCTAAAATGGTAAAAAAATCACTGCCCAAAGTTTTCCAAAAATTCACTCCAAAAATGGTATGAGCTAGCCGTTAAAATGCAAAACACACCTCAAACGAAGCTTTCGATTAACTTTCTAAGCTTACCAATGTGTTCCTCTCAAAAATTCCTTCAATTTTGACCTTTGAATCACTTAAGTTGAGCTCCAAGTGCTTAAGAAATTATCACAAGAAATTTTCGATATAAGCTAAAAATAGAAGGTTGTCTTTTTATAGAGGTGGTGGTGCATCAGATATGGTGCACCAGCGCACCTGCAGATTATCCCCATTTTAAAGTCTCTAATAGGGTGCTCAGGATTAATATTCAACCTCGTGCTCATAAACGAACTATGCCACCCCACCAAATTTGATATTCCGAACTCAATGGTGTAGTCGAAATTTCCATGCGAGGTCATTATAATCGAATGTGGGTCTCACTCCCCAGGTTATTTTTAATCAAATTTCATCGAGGGGCTCAAAATGAGTCCGAAAGCTCGAGAATCAAATGAAAGGTCATACTAAATCAAACTCGATGTTCAGAGCTAATTGTGATGTCAGAATTCCAATCAGAGCATGTTTTCCAAGAATGTTGACCAACGTCAACTTTTGGCCAATTTTTAAAGTTAAAACACTAAATATGGTTTAAATTCGTACTGAAAGCCTCGGTACTTGAGTCGGCCATGCCTATAGCCTAATTTGGCCATTCTAGAACTGATAAAACTGTTAGAATTTCATTCTGAGTCTGTTTACCTATATTTAGTCTGATATTAATTTTTTTAGTTATAAAGGCCTTCAAATACGGAAAACTGCATAATATCCAAAGGAATGACCAAGCGATCGAGCTATCAGTGGTAGTATGTCATAAATGACCTAGGGTCGTTACATGAATGCTCTAAATGGTGAAAAAGTGTAGCACACGAAAAATGACCTAGAGGGTTTGTCCATCCTATTTTAGTTATCAGAATGAGTTTTGACATAATTCTTAAAAAAATTAATAAGAGGTGCAATTTGACTAATATAACTCTATTAAAATGACCATATTTTTTTGAAAATGATAGTAATAGAGTTTTTCACGTTTAAAAATGACTTAATTACTAAAGGTAGAGTTGGAAAAAAATGACTAATTGTTTCTTGATTATTTAAATTGGCAAGTAATTTGGAACAACTATTTTTTGTATACCTAACAATTAAACTAGAACGAAAGCAGTAGTTATTTAGGTGATTATTATCACGATTATAAACAATTAGAGGAAAAATGAGGAATTAGCTATATTATTTTTAGGGAAAAGGGTCAAAAATGTCCTTAAACTAAATTAAAGGAACAAAAATGTCTTTAATTTATAATTTGGTCCAAAAATGTCCTTGTCATTGATACTTTGGTCCAAAAATACTCTTATTGTTACCAAATGGGTCAGAAATATCCTTCTCTAAATATATATTTAAATATATTGTGATTCTAATAAAAATATTATTTTCAAAGAATCTTTTTCTTATTTTTTTAAAATCACATTAACCAATAAAAATGTAAAAAAATAATTTTGTCTTAATCTTATTTTATCAATTAAAATAGAATATTGTACCCTTGTAACAAATAATATATGTCATAAATATAAGATCATAGTAAGCTCAACATTAATTTTTATTTAATACTTTGGTCCAAAAATACTCTTATTGTTACCAAATGGGTCACAAATGTCCTTCTCTAAATAAATATTTTTTTTTATTTTTAAACATATGTGATCCTATTAAAAATATTATTTTTAAAGAATTTTTTTCTTGTTTTTTTTAAAATAACATTAACTAATAAAAGTGAAAGAAAATAATTTTTTTCTCAATCTCATTTATCAATAAAAATAGAACATTGTACACTATAACAAATAATATATATCATAAATATAAGATCATATTAAACTCAACATTAATTTTTATTTAGATAACAATAAAAATAGTAATTATAATAAAGCAAAAAAAATTATTTTTTATTTTTTCTCTCGAATTAAAGTAGGATAAATATTTGCTAATTAAAAAAATATTATTATAAAATAATGTGTTCAAAAATAAAATAAATAATAAATTTATTTTAAAAAGGGTATTTTTTTACCCATTAAATTACAATAGGGATATTTTTGGATCAAAATATTGACAATAAAGGCATTTTTGGATTAAAGTATTGACACTAAGGGTATTTTTGTACTAAACTATAAATGAAAGACATTTATGTTCCTTTCATATAATTTAAGAGTATTTTAAACCATTTTTCCGTGTTTTTATGAATTTGCAAATGGTCATGCAATTTGAATTTTTGTTGTAACAAATATTCGTGTTAATAACATAAATCTAAAAAGCCTTTTCTTCTTCCGGCACTTATTTCAATCGATAATTATTACTAATTCAACTTTTTATCGCTTTTACTAATAAAACATTCCAAATCAGATTTATTTGATCTCATTGAAAGTTTGGACGCATTATTTCCGGAAGATTTTTCGTCGGATATTTGCTCCCCAGAGAATTTTCATTGGAAAATCGTTAGTTCAATGAATTTCTGATGGAAATGTTCATAAAAGTCCTTTTTTTTCATTCGAATTAAATTAATTTACCTTATTCTAGTACTATTTTGTTATATGACTCACTTTATTGTTTAGTCAATTCAAAAAGGAACAATACATTTTTATATTTAGTAACAATTAACTTATTTTAGATCATAAATTTGAAAAATCTCTTTTGCATAAAATCTATGTTAAATCAAATTACATTACATAGATTATGACAGAGTAAGTTGTGAGTAATAGTAATACCTACCTTTTTTGTTAGGTCACAAGAATATGGATTTTGAGTATGATAATGCTACTAGTCTAGGCTAGAGTGGAGTGGGAAGTAATTGATAAGAATTCATTTGCAAGCAAAGCAGAGGTTGAAGTTGGAGAGTACTATATACATTATACAATACTAGGAAGTTCAATGCTCCATATAATATGAAGTCAATGTCCGTATGATTATTCACTAGTACTGAGTAGTGAGTACTCACTTCTCTATATGGCACACTATCAATAGTTGAATGGTATATTCGAAGAATAAACTTGTCCACTTACTGCCAACAAACCCCTTTCTCTCCTTTTGTGGGGTTGCTATATATCTATCTATCTTAGGTCTTTGTCACTTCTATTGATTATCTAAATCTTATCACCTGGAGTTTAGGGTCCAAAACACTACTACTATATCTTTTTGTTGATGGCTCCAACTTCTCTCACATATTTTGACATGCTATTCTTCCCCGCATCAATAACGGAGTCAGAAATTTATATAAGAGGAACAAAAATGTACTACTAGACTATTATCAATAGAATTAAAATTTCGTTTACCCTTGCACTAGATTTACTTTTTTTGTGCTTATGCTAAGGGATTCAATAGTTTTATATATAATTAAAAGTACTTATTTTTAGTTTTTTACCCTATTTGGGAGGCATAAACTTTCAATGGATGGGATTGAATTAACCCCTTCTCTCTTATTAGCTCCCTAGTGATTATATTTTACAAGAGGAAAGACATAAAGTGACACCTGAAGTTGTCTCGAATTTTCAAAAAGATACTTTAACTATGCGAGCGTCCTATTACCCTCTCCCCTCCTCCAAACAATTATAAACCGACATTATTACATCATTTTTTTTACCAGTCTCAAATTTTAAAAAGCAAGTGATATCACACACCACTCAATATGCGACACATGTAAATTAATTTAAATTATATTTTTTAATTTTAATTTTTTCTTTATTCTTTTTTTTCTTTTTCTTTTTCTTTCTCTTACTTTTTACTTAATTTTTATTTACTTTAATATTAAATTTCACTTTATCTTCCACTAACCCCTCCCCCTCCCCCCACCCCTTTCTTCTTCTTCTTCTTCACCTCAAACCCTAACCCCCATACCTCGAGCTAAGCAGCCTCCCGCCCCCCATTTCTTTCCTT
>JBCEWC010014588.1:0-14270 GCA_038996855.1 Solanum aculeatissimum
TTTTAATAACTGATACACACAGATCATCAATAACCCTAAAATTCGCATTGTATCAATGCTAATGTTTATGTATCGACCTTTCTTAAAAAATAAGAAATTTTTAGTAATTTCAGAAAAAGTTGATATTTATTGAGATTATGCATGTAAAGTATGGGATTTCTATAATTTGCCCTAATTTTTATATGATTAGTATATTAGGTCAAATAGAAATCTTTAAAATCTTGTCATAAATTTGTATGTTGGTTAAATAAAAAAACGTAGAGATGTTAGGTGTTAGAAATCAAATTTTGGAATGAGACAGTCTAAATTGAATGACATAAACCGCTAGGACTTAGGATTCATGTAGACGATCCAAATTATAGAATATAGTTGTTATTGTTGATAGATGACACTGACTAGCTCAACCATGATTCACGTTTTAATACTCATAATTTTTGTCTAATATATACATGTATTCCATTTTTGTATATATTCTGGTTAAATACTGAATTATGATTGATGAAGACGACATAAAATAATTTATTTGAATGTCTTAATTAATGATGGAGAAGAAGATAGGATTATTAAACAGCCACATTTTAGATTATAGTTTAAATTATACTTTACAACTGCCTTAGAGACCAACAATATTTGAAAGAAAATAGTCAGAGCTAACTTGGTAAGATATAAGATATACAAAGTGACAAAAATGATGACCATTTTAATGATGTTTTTTAGAGGATTAAAATATGTAACTAACAAAATCAAAGAATTGAAACTAACCTATATAAAGAGACCTAATCATTGACAATATAATGTATAGTTCAAACAAATACAGCTCAAATCATTTGAGAATTTTATTAATTATTCCTGAAAATATATAGTTTCTACGAAAATGGAATCCATGTATGATAGTTTAGGTATGAAAGTTTCACTCTTAACAGTTTAGATATGAAATTCAAAAAAAAAAATTAAATATATTTTTCACACTTAATTCATATATATAAAACAAAAAAATTGGCTCAATGAGTTAATTCAACTAGCTACATCACATAGCATATAATTGTATGATTTATTTGTTAAATTTTAAATGAATTAATCTTTGATTTTTACTTTTAATAATTGAATTTAAGCCTAACGAAATATAAGTTCTTTATGAACGTAAAATATAACTTATAAAAATGACCACCAAATAGTCATAGACGCTATGAGGCTGACACATAATGCCTGATAACCTCTTCTTTACCTAATCGGTTGAACCATCATATTAAACCAAATAGGAATAATATTTGCGTATAATTTATCTTTCTTAAATATAAAATTATATTGAATATATTATTGTTGGTCTATAAAAAGGGATATTTTTAAATATATGTAATAAAAGTATTAGCTTACCATAAATATAATTATATTTTATTTACATAAAAAAAATAGTCAAAACTCATAGAAAGTATAGACTGATCATACAATATAGCTTGCGAAAAGTCAGAAAAGATACACATCGACTATACAATATAACTTATATTGAGTTATATACCGCATATACGTCATGATACACTCATAAGGTTGAGTATAACTTAACTATACATGAAGTATACTCTGATTATACATAAAGTACTATTCAATCTCGAAATCATCTCTAAACAGTCTCAAATTTTAGATATGAAATTCTTTCATTGTTTTGAATAATTTGATATATAATTCACTTGAAACAATTCACATTTGCCCTGACCATCGATTTTTGAAAAGAAGCAGAAGGAGGAGGAGGAAGAAGAAGAAATAAGGAGTAAAAGGAATTAAGAACAAGGAGGAAGACTTATTTTACTTATTTTTTTCTTCCTATTAAAAAAATATTATGCTTGGTTGAATCTGTTAATTATATGTTACATCCACTCCTGCTAATAATAAGTTGGAGTGGAGTAAAACATAATCAACCAAAAAGAACTACAATCCAAATGAAATAATCTTGGTGGCTTACCAACACTAATTTTTCTTTTTAGAAATGTTGACAAAAAAAAAATCTCACTGCTTGTGAAATTGACACTAGCAATATAATACCTAATTCTTTGTTTAATACAATTTGTTGATGAGCCAAACAAGGTTTACTAGGCCACCTCTCTATATGATCTTTTGCCGTGTAGCCTTAAACTTTGTTATATAATAAAAAATATGAAGAAAATATTTGACTTCATGCTATACAAAATTCACTTCCATGCAATTATATAAACCATCACATTTCTCCAATTTTTGTCCAAAATAACTTTGCAATTTTCTCACTTGGTTTTGAAAAAAATGGGGAGAGGTCCATGTTGCAAATTAGAGATTGATTTAAAGAAGGGGCCATGGACAAGTGAAGAAGATGAAAAATTAGTGGAATATATTCAAGAAAATGGACATGGAAATTGGCAATTAGTACCTAAAAGAGCAGGCTTAAATAGGTGTGGCAAAAGTTGTAGATTAAGGTGGACTAATTATTTAAGGCCTGATATTAAAAGAGGAGCATTCTCCAATGAAGAGGAAGAAATGATCATCAACCTTCATTCACTTCTTGGAAACAAGTATTCATTATTTTCCTCTCATCTTGATATATATTATTTTCTTCTTTCTAATCCATTGTTGGTACCATTTTAGAGTTTCAACTTCTATAATCCACGGTACAAAAAAAATAAAAGTTTACAATCAGGTCACCTAAAAGATAATTATTTGTGAAAGAGTGAGATTTAGATGATGTAAAAGAATTCTCACACTATATTTCTTGTTTCTTGATGTTTTCCGGAAAAGGCTCCTCTCCATTTTCCCCAAGTTTCTATCTTGAAAGATGACACATGACATAAGTTTCATTTAGTGGCTAGGATTTAACCAAGCTATGGTTAGAGATTTACTTGATCACTTAGATCTTAGTTATTAAAGCTAACTTATGTCATGTGTTATGGATTAAGATAGAAACTTGAAAAAATGGATTGACAGAAAACGAAGAGAAGCCTCCTCCATCTTTTTCATGTTTTAATTGATTGATGGTACCCTTATAAGGGGTCGTTTGTTGGTGGGATGAGATAGACAAAGATATTTTATGGGTTGAGAGATATTTATGTGATTGTTTTATTCCTCCTTCTATATGGAATAACATATCCCACGAGATTATTTTACTTATGCACGATGGGATAAGTAAAAATATTTCATGAAATTATTTTATCTAACCCAATATGGGATAACAGTTCCAGTTTAGTATAAATGCTAGGATAAAATAACCTCGGAATTAGCTAATACCTCAAACCAAACATGAGATAAAGTTAATTTCAAATTTTATCATTAAATTATTATCCTTATCCCACGTACCAAACCACCTCTCATAATAATAAAATTAAAAATTTGTACACTATTCACTTGCCAAATAAATACTATCATAAAAGATGGGAATAGTGACCTCAAAAAAGGGTCGACCAAGAAAAAAAAACTATAAAGGGCCAAGTAATTAGTACCTACTACAATAACATGTTAATATACACTAATAGTATACAAATTTCTTACACTATCAGCATATATGTGTTTCTATTTCTACATTTTATAATAGATTTGTGTTTTTTCATTAACATTATTATATATAATATTTTGTAGATGGTCAAGAATTGCAGCTAATCTTCCGGGAAGAACTGATAATGAAATCAAGAATTTTTGGAATACTCATTTGAAGAAAAAACTTGTCAAATCTGGAATTGATCCAGTAACACATCAACCAATAACTGATCCAAATTTACTTCTTAGCCTTTCTAATTTGATGAACCCTCTTGAATCTGCTCTTAGATTACAAGCTGAATTTACTGAAATTGCCAAAATTCATATTATTCAAAACATAATTCAAGCCCTAAATACTCCTCCTCCATTAATTCCATCTTTACAAGAAAATTACCCCATGCAACAATGTTACAATAATAATATTCTTGCCCCATATGACCAAATTCTTACTAATCAACCCTCTCCAACTTCTAACAATTTATCGGACAATATGGTCGTAAATTCGAGTATTTTGGAGAAAAATATGATTAATAATAATGTTGATAATTCAGAATATTCATCACTAGTTCCAGTTACACGTGAGAATTCATTACCATTTGATCAGCAGATTATTGATATGATTAATCCTAATTATGATGATTTTGATGCATTGGAAAAAATTCTGGATGATGAAGCACATAATCTTCCTTCTGGCAAGATATTATTTGAAGATACTTTTTAAACTAATTCATTGTGTTGTACTTTTTGATGTAGATATAGACATATCATTCAGTTTCAATTTTATGTTAATTTGTGTACCCTTCTCTTGTATACTAGACAAGATGGTATATACGAGCTCAACATTGTAAAAATTTAGAATTATCAATATTTTACATTACCTTTGTTTCGATATTAAAATGCCCAAAGAAATACATGTATCGACTTCATATTGGTATGAAATGATAGAAAAGGAGGAATAGATACATGCTTAATAATATTTACATATATATATTAATTACTACGTGCACTAATATTTTTGATGAAAATACCGAACCCACCCTAATACCCCGTTTCCATTTTCATAGAATGCATGAGATATCCTTTAATTAGCTAAACATGTGCTTAAACAACACCCAATTATTTAAACAAAAGTAGTAGATGAAGCCTTCGATATTCCTTAATAGAAAATGTTGAAAAACGACAAAAATCTTATATTGGTGGTTAATGAGACTTGGACAATCCTTCTTCCTTTGAGCTAGTTTTTTAGGTGTGAGTTAGGCAAAAAAACCTAATTTTATATGGTATTAGAACAGGACCCATCTCACCCAATATTAAACTCCTGAAAATTAAAAATTGCCCACACACCAAATGCTCTGGGCGTGAGGTTACTCTCTCCATGAACTTTTTAAAAAAAATAATTTATGATCTGAAATATATTATATCATCTTTACGGCTATAAGATTTTAAATTCTCATAAATTGGCCAGAGGGAATATTTGGTTATACAAGAGAAACAAGATTTGTACGAAAATCCAGAAGTAAGGCCCAATGCTAAAGGCCCATAAATGCAGTATTACGCGGACCCCTTGAGCTAGTTCCAATTTTTTGGATCAGTTGTGCAATGTATAGGTGACAAGTTTGTTTTTGAGATAATTACGTCCACATGTCACTAAAAAAAATTATTTATACAAAAAATAGTCTACTTTTTAAAAATTATGAATAATAGTCATCTGGCTAACCTTTGACTATTTGTTACAATTTTGGGCATTCAGCCCTCGTTGTATAGGCATGTATAGTCAGTATATATTTGTATATCATAATATATATTCACTGTATAGCTCATATACAAGTAATATACATTGTATAACAGTGTATACTTTCTATAACTATATTGTATAGTCATGTATAATTTCACTAATTTGAAACTATTTTTTATGTAAATAAAACATGAACTACTTTTTTTTTGTAAATTTTTTACTTTTTAGTATATGTATGTAATTTCCCCCGAATTTTTTTAGCACTGGACTGGTCTTTAATTTTTACCTCAAATTGATTATCTTTAATTTTTGTTTCATCTTCTGATTCAATAAAAAATTATGACGACTATGAATCTACGATCTAATTTCACAAGAAAAAGGTCTAGAAAACTTTTGCCATGACGAAATTGGAACTTCTACCATAACAATAGGATGTCAATACGTTAGATCAGCACCTTCCGGGCTTGATCTTCTACCATAACAATAATTGGAACTTCAATAATGGGGGGTCCACAAACTGAACTAAAATTAACATGTTCTACCATGCACCTTTAGTATTTTCACTTTAATCCTCATTGCATTTTAAAATTTAAACCAATACACTAGTTATGACACCAACAATACTTCAACGAATTATTCCTAAAGGAAAAACTAAACTTCCAAAACATATATATATTCTACAAGTTTAGACAAGGAATAGAGCTGATACCAACTAAAGGTACATGTTCTGAAAACGAATTCATTACCAAAGTAAGGTTCAAACGTTCTTACAAAATCTGTCTAAACTTTATTAATTAAAGAAATTTCTTTACCCTTCAAACTTGAAATTTTGAAATTGTCAAAATGGCATTACAAAAGATGGTGAACTTTAACATCAGCATCCACAAGGACTTGCTACTTAACCCTCTAGTGGGAGTCTCGGACTACCCGTAAAATTGTTGTCATGTGACTAGGAAGTCACGGATCCAAACCTTGAAAACAGTCTCTGACAGAAATGCAAGGTAAGGATGACCATTGTGGTAGGGTCCTTACCTAGACCTGCGCACAATGAGAGCTTTAGTACACCTAACGCTGCATTGGAATGAGAGAAGGAACTGACACGGCAGACGTCTCGTACTTGAGCCTGATTAGTTGCCAGTACTTAGGTTGCAGCTAATTTGATCCATGCAACTCAAGTGAACTGCTATCATACTTATGTGCTGAAGTCGATCGACCAAGGTTTACCACAATCCAAACCTGGGGCAATGATGCAACTAAACATGAAAATACGGTGATAAATGAAAAAGATGCACACAGTCCTACATCAAACTGCTAGCATTTATACTCGTATCCAAAAAAGAACGGAAGACAGAAGAGCAAGATCAAGGAATTACCATGAGTTTCTCATACCAAATCACACATATCAGGTCTCCCATTAAAACTTCAAATAAACAAGTCAGCAGGAAAATTCATGCAACTTTCTTAAACAAGACAGAGCTCTGACTCTAAAAATCTAACCAAAACGAGGCTCTTACATGAAAGGAAAAAATAACAACGCAAGTAAGATATAACTGTAGTCACAAGATATAGATGACATGGGAAAGTCCCCACGTAACCAATATCTTTACAGAACAGAACATTTCATATTTGTAAGTGGCAACTCTCCTTTAAAACATTAACTTGATACATAATATAGCAACCACAATAATTGTGAAACTCAACGCCAAGTTAGTTGGGTTCGAATACATGAATGCTAGACTGTCTCAATCCAATATTTAAAAATTTAAGTGCTCTAGCGCCCCAAGTTATCTATTTCTTTACTAATTTGTATATCTCTATGAGACTAAAAGACTCATTCCAAATGTTTTTCGAGAACAAAGTACAATAGAGTAATTGGTTATGAACATTCTTCATCTCACATCAAGTATCTGCTTCTTTCCACAAGGGAAACACTCTACCAGAGAACTAAACTAAGACAAATGCATCGTCACATGTTTACAATCATTATTTTCTAGATATGTTTGTATACATCTACAATTACTTTTTAATAAGAGTTAAATCTATGCCTACGGCTGCAGGAAACTCGCAAAGGATACAACACAAATGCCCGAATGGATCAAAAATTGTCACTCTGGAAAACGAGATCATAATTTTGGTTTTTAATCTTCACTAGAAAACTCGATGACGCTCTCAATGGAGGAGAGCAGCTCCTGCTTAAGAGCTTGAAATACTTCCTTCTCATAGCCTGAAAGTGGGACCAATCCTAGGACTTTCTCCACTCCATTTTACCAAGTCTTACCTTGGAATAAAGGAGGAAAGCTTGGTGACATTGGACTGCACAAAAGAACATTTCGAACGTTGGCCCTAAAGTACTGTACAATAATGACAAACCTTCATCCCAACTACATAATCAGTATCATCTGGACTGTGACCCTTTTCCTCCATTATGCCTTATTCTTCGTGAATTCTATATGGATTTCAAGAGATTGTTAATCTTTTAAAACAATCTGCTTCCATGTAATTTTAGTTGTATCTCAAACACTTTTTAATACCTACAATCACCATGGTTTTACATCTACAAACCAGTGCCGAGGGAGGCCAACGTAGGTCATGACCAAACTATCTCAAAATACAGTCTCTCCATTTTTTCTTCTATATGTGCTACTTGCACTTTTTTTTGGCTAAATGTAATCATTTCTGGTCCTGTTTACCGCACAAATAATCTTAACAACCACATTTCTTATGGCACTCAGCCCGTAGATATGTTGGAGGTTAGATATCTAATATTCACAACCATATACCTTGCCAGTCTTACAACCGTACAGCACAAGAATGAACTCAACGCAAAACTAATAACCTAATACTAATCAATCTTCAAGAAACTCGCCAACTAACACAATTTATTGAGTCTACGCAAAGGGTCTTTTGAACACAAACACATCGGCAGCAAATTATTAGGGGAAATGGCCAACACTAATAGTTTTCTTCCAATGTGTCCCATTCATATAGCTTAAACAGCATAAGTGCACGAATAACCATAAAGCAGCAAGAGAATTCAGTATTTACTGTCAAGTATCAAATGGAAAAGTGATGAAAAAAGCTACACTAAAAAAAAAAAGATACATTAGTGCATGCCGAGCCTTACCGACCAGTGAATCTAACTCTTAGGATTTTAATGATTAACCCACCTTAAGTGAACATAAAACATGCAAAAGGGGATTCCTTGTGGCCCATGATGAACTAAATTTGCATCTCGCAAGACTATATAACATAGGATACAATTATCTGATTTTCTCAACATTAAGAAATTATTTATATTACCTTATCAAGAAAAGATAAAGATGTTCAACATAAATTAGTCTGAAGCTAGCAAATTAAGATTTGAACTGTGGTGCACATAAAAAATGTTGTTCAGAAAAGGAATATTCCTCTAGAAACAATCTCATAAAAACTTCCACACGAGAGACAATCAAGAATCTGTCATGCAGATGCCATAGAAATAAATCTCTCAGCAATCTGATTCCTCTCGCAAGAATAAATTACATAAGCAGTAAGCGACATCATTTCAAAATGCAAAATCCATATGCAACAAGATCACACTATAAAGCAGCATAATGAGGAAAATATTTAAAAGAACAATCATGGAGGAGAACAGCAAACTTCATTTATCAAAGTTGCCAAAGGCACAAATTCAGCTATTTTCAACCAGAAATTACAGTTCCTTCAAGGAAAAGATTAGTTTTTCTAATAAAGATTTTTATCTGAAAAAGCACCTATCTCACTGCAGGATTGAATGTATAAGTTGAACAAAAATTACCATCTAATGTTTTCAGAAGACATGATCATAGCAAAGATCCAACTTATTAACTGATGTACCAACTCCCTACCTAAAATACATCCCCGCAGCTTGCTTTAACTTCAGCAAGTTTTGCAGAGCAACCTCTTACTACCCCGGAAAATACCAGTTTTGAGTTTTGCACATCACACTTCACAACTGAATAGGATTCTCATTATCTTCTATTAAGAGGTGTAACAGGCCATGTTGTTTCATCCTCACCACACCCGCTATTCCCAACCAAAACCTAACTATTCCTTTTTGTAGTAAACATTCTTTAAACCTTGGAAGCCCTTATCATTCTGATTGAAAACATCCCAGAAAAAGTCTGTTAAAACTCTCTCATAATTAGGCATCTTTGCATATCCAGGAAAATAGTTAATGTCAATGACAAGATATCTATTTCCAACTCTATTATCCTTAATCACATCAAAGTTAAAAAGATGCAATCTTGTCGCCTGCCTAAGTCCCCTAGCTATATCAGTAAGAAAACTCAAAGGGGGGAATTCAACATCTTCCAAATTCATCAACTTATAGTATTTATCATCATTCTTTTCACAATTATTCAAATTTGAAACCTGAGAAAATGGCATGTAACTCTCTAATCTCCCTAAACTATCCTCATTCACATCAGGTAAAGACTTCCTTTTGACACACTTCACATAATCACCAACCACATACACCTTAAAAATCAATGCTCCATGATTCACAAACTCTTGTAACACAATGGGTGGTTTCAATTTTCTCAACCCATCTTTGTTGAACACAAGCAACATTTTGTGCGACTTTGCACTTCCATCAGCCACCAATGGTTTCGCAATCACCGGAAATTTCAAACCTTCGTTTTCAAGGTATACAGCCGACACCATTTTCACATCATAGATTACAGTTTGCTTAGGAATTCCAAACGAAGCCGTTTCAGTTTCACAGTCTATTTCCAGCTCCGTCACTACCTGCAGCATCGAAATCCTATTATGCAATCGCTCAATCGCTTCAGGCGAATCAATAATAAGCGAATGAGGATTTTCAGAACCGTACTCTTTCAGCTGACGCTTCCAATCATCACCATCCAGTTTATGGAGCACACAATCGAACGGTCCTTGATCAATCAAGGGCTTCTCAGAATCAATCTTGATGAGATCGATTCCTCGTTCCTTAGCAAGATTCACAAGCGAAACTTGAATGAAACTCGCTTGTTTCTTCGGAGCTAAGGCGTATCCAACGCTGTATCTCCTCATAAGCTCCGCCATTTTGATAACCCGACCCGATAAACGACCCGGCTGTATAAACAAGGCAATTCGATAAGGTTGATTCGGTGCTTCAGAACAGTTCAATTGAGGAAAAATGTGAAAGAAAAGTTTAGGGTTTTGGTGAATTTGGAGGATTCGGTTCTGGAAACTTCTATTGGATACGAACAAACATTAACTCTGAGTGTAAGAAGCACAGCATTGGATAGATTGGGGGTATATATATAGGCGGGAAGGGGGATTTAGGGGTTTGATAAACTGACAGATGGTTGAGGCTGGATGGACACGTGGCTTAATTTGAGGAGAACATGTTGGTTCTCGGACGAAGATGGTGACGGTGATAGAGGACAACTGTAATGATGGAAACACAATGACGTTAACATTAATTAAACATTTTTAATTTTGACTAAGGTCATTGCGTTTAAATAATTATATTTACCAGTAATTAAATATTTGAAATAAATCTACTTACTATATTAATTAACTCTAGTTTTGATAGATAAACTTATGAAGTGTAGTTTTCTTTTTTTCAAAATATGGTTTTCGATACCACTATTTTAGATAAATATGGAAACTTATATTTTAGTATAATATGCATGTGGAGATCTTTTCTCTTGATTTATTTTTTTATTTTTGATTTAATTTATCACATTAAAAAATATATTTTTTAAATCTAATTTCAAGATGTTCTTTTGAACTCGAGTGTACTAAATTTATTTCAAAAACTTTTATGATGAAAGTAGAGTGTTTTCATTAAAGATGATTTTATTTTAAAAATAATCAAGATATCTCGTCATTCCAAATGACTTGATACATATTATATAGGATGGTTATCGAATAAATTTTTGAAGGTGATTTGAACATAAAATTTATATAGTAAAAATTTACATGAAAATCTGTAAATTATATTTTTTTTAAAGTTGAATTGCTTAAAAGCTAAATTTATTAGAAAATCATGGTAAAAACTAATTTGGCTCTCGAATAATTTGCTAATATTACAATAGATGTGTTTTAATCAATTTCACTATTTATTTGTCTTTCTTAAAACTAAATCAATGTCATTTTTAAGTTTTAACTTACGGGACATGACTCAATTATCCTTTAATCATTTGCATTAGTTAGATAAATATTCTGGTTTTCTATATATCTTATCAGATTTAGATTCTTTTAGGATAGAGAAAAAATGGAATATGATAAAATATTGATCAATTGGTTATAACTACTACAAAGAATACTCTATTAAATGTGATTCTTATTGGACTGGTTAGCCATTTGAGTATGGATGGAATTCTTTTAAACTTTGAAAATTAATTAAAAAAAATTCTATTGTGATTGGCGATTCCAAAAATAGATTCTCTTAATGTGAATATTGAACACTCGAGGAAAATGGAAAAGAGAATAAGATGTAATAAATTTATGAGTGTAATTATATGTTCAACTAGTTATTTGAATACGATCTTCTCATTTGACATAACTTTGCAAAATGCAAAATATTATCGTACGAAAAGATGTAATAAATTTTGTCCATATTCATAACGTGTACTAATCTAAAGTTCTTATGCATGCAATTATATGCTCAACTAATTTAGATATGACATTTGAATTGAACATAACTGCATGTACTAAATGTTTTGAAGACAGACAAATTAGGAGCTTCTTAGAGTGTGTTTGGTATGGAGAAACACATTTTTCGGAAAATGTTTTCTTTTTTTATATTTGGTTGGTTTAAATGTATTGAAAAATATTTTTAAAATCAACTCAGTTTCCTCAAATCTAAGGGAAATGACTTTCTTTCAAAAATTAAGGAAAACAATTTCTAAAGCTTTCATCCAATCTCAAATTAAAAAAAAAATTATTTCATTCCTACCGTGACCCCCCTCTACTCAAAAAATTTACTATTTTTAAAAATAAAATAAGATTAAAAGTTTATTTTTGAAAAAAATTCACGTTTTGAAAATTTTAATTTTTTTCTCCTATACCTATGTCGACCCCTCCCCCCACTCCCCCCTCCCTCCCCGCACGCCCACTGTCCTCCCTAGCCCCCGCCCCACCCAACCACCCATCCAAAACACACAAAAATTAAAAATTAAATTTTGAAAAAAATATATATTTTGAATTTTTTTTTTTTTACTCCCCTCCAACCCCCACCATTCTACCAATAGCCCCTCCCTCCAAAAGAAAAACAATTTAAATATTTATTTTTAAAAAATATTTCAAATTATGAAATATTTTCTACTCTTTAACTAAAAATAAAAGATATTTTTATTCACGAACCAAACAATAGAAAATATTTTTCACCCACCAATCAAATATGAGAAAATAAGTTAAAAATCAACTTATTTTAGAGAAAAACATTTTCCTCTATACCAACCCCAACGTCAATGTAGAAACATTATTATTTATTACTTGTGACGACCATATATAAATAAAAAATAATACTAACAACTAGGAAGAAATAGATAAGATTCGGACACTTAGGAATAAACTTGAGAATATTATGAAAGATGCTAAAGAGAAAGATGTTTAAAAAGATTAAAAGAACTACTACTTTTTCTTAGGAGAGTATGTGATTGGTGATAAATTTCTTGATTTTATTGAAATAGATGGCCACGAAAAGGACTTGTTACATCAACAAGTTGGGGTGTTTTGACTTATTAGAGCAACGTACAATTAATTATTGATAAATTCATCACGTAAAAATTAACTTGCACCAAATATTTTATATCAGTTAAATAGTACAATTTATCAATTAATCATAATTAAGTAAACAAATTTTATATTCAAATACATGATATACACATATTAGTTTGGTGTAAATATATTTTCCGTCTGCACATAAGGTTTTGTGTGAAAATATATGCTAGAAACATGAAGCCATGCATGGTTATTTTTCTCAAATTTTATATTTGTGCTTAAACAATTCACTTGTTATGCATAAATACTTTATAGAACTTGTAAACTCATGATTCTAGCTCTGCTATCACTTATTAGTAGGAAAAGGAGATGAAGAGAAAACACAGAATTGGAAAAGAGAACTTTTTGTGTGTGTTGTCAATCTTTTTTGGCATGTCTATACATCATTTTCATTCATTGAAGGGACAAACTACACTTTAATCTATTTATGCTCTACAAATTGATCAGTGGAAAAAATTGTTGAACACTGACCAATAAAATTGACAAACTGGTCCAACGAAAGCTCCTTTTGTTTTTTCTTTTTCTTATTTGGTATTGATATCTGTATTGAAATTCGACTAAATTTAAATTCACAATTGCATAGCTCATTTCTAGAAACAACACTCCAATCGATTTTTCTTTCATTAATAAGGACTCGAACCTGATTTTTGTCACCATCACCGAAAGTCGTCCCAAAAGTAACCAAAAAAGGGGAAAAAGGGTAAGAATTTTGCTGCATTAATATCTGCGAATATTACCTTATAGTGAATAGTCTATATAGGTATAAATGTCAACGGCAAAATCAGCATTTTCCACAAGGATATTCATATTTTTACAATATGGGTGAATGGTTTTTGTATCAAGGTTGTTCAACAATTAATATATATCAAAATATTTATATTTAACTATATATTCGGAAAAAAAAAATTGTCAAAGGGTGTTCATCTGACCATATTTGGGTTGAATGTAGCTCCGCCCTTGAAAAATGTTCATATATTTGGAGTATTAAGTTTTAGTTTTATTCAAATATATATTCGAAAAGAATAGTTAGATTCGTAATAAGAGAAATAATATAATGTATCTAACTTTATAGTTAGATTCGTAATAAGAGAAATAATATAATGTATCTAACTTTAATGTGATTGGTGGGGTCTGTATTTTTATTTTTTAAATAAAATTTATGTGTTTTAAATATATATACGGAAAAGGGTCAAAATTGCCCCTGAACTATGCAAAATAGACCATTTATACCCTCCGTTAGATTTTTGGACCAAAAATACCCCTGCCGTTATCTTAAGAGACCACAAAT
>JBCEWC010014589.1:0-14269 GCA_038996855.1 Solanum aculeatissimum
AACGTTTTCCCCAAATTTCCTTCAAATCTTCAACAATGGTGTTCTTGGTGCTTGAGAGAATTTGATGAAGTTTAAAAATTTTAAAAATATATGAATAAGGGTTAGGGTTATATCCAATAGGTTTAAGCCTAAAAAGGGCCTAGGGATCAACCAAATTACGACTTAACCCTTAAAGAGGCGGAAACTTTAATGAACTCAGGGCCAGACGGTGGCCCAAACGGACCATACAGCCTCTCCCTGTCCGTATCACTTCTCCATCAGCCTTTAATTAGTCAAATAACCATCCCACAGCCTTGGCAAGGTTCGTCCCAACTTGACGGACCACCAAACGGTCCGTTTGAGGTCTCATAGACCGTGGGGTGGTCCGTGGACCCTAACATATTCTGTGGGGTGGGTCCTGGCCATCCCATGCTCTCTCGACCATCTCACAGAACCCCACACGGACCCTGACAAGTTTCACGGACCGTCTCCCATGCCCTGGGCCATTTTCAGGGCTCCTTTCCAGTGTCTTTTGAATATCAGGCAGTCTCACTCTTTGGGCCATAACCTTCTCATACGAACATGGAATTGAGTGAAACTAGTTGATTTACAAATATATTTCAAATATATTCAATTTTATATGTAGTATTCCACACGGTTCAACCCACATAAAAAGTTATGGGTTTGTGAAGTTCACTGTCCAAACGGCCTCACTAGGCCCCAAAATGACCCATTTTGCGTTCAGCCACTTAAACTCAACCCGTGGCCACCAAATTTCAACCACGACGATTATAACACCATACAAGACCAACCATAAGAGGTTTCAAATTTTTTTCGAGTCGTTACAATTGCTTTAACTGCTTGATAGCTACAAGATGTGACTCAATCTTCTAGTTGATACCAAATATGTCTACTTTCATATCCTTTAAAGTCTCAACCTGTGCATCTACCTTCTTGAGTAATTTGTCAAACATTCTCTCAAATCTCAAGCTACCAACTCCACTGTCAAAATTTGAGGGTGGAACATATGCTCCATTCCTATCATTGCGATATCCATCTTTGTGTACCCAATCACCATCTCTATCTTGAGCCCTATTTCTATCATAGTATCCTCCTCGATTATTGTTGTTATAATGGTAGTTATTGTCTTTATTAAAGTTCTAACCTTGACTTCCTTGATCTTGGCACCAATAATCCTGATTGGATCCTTGTGCATTGTTTAGGAAAACCTCTATCTGATCATTAACAAATCATACATCCTCTTCATAACTGAAGTACTCATGGATAGGTGCCCTTTATTGTTGAATTACCGCATTAACTCACTCTTGGTTTTTCTTCATAGACAACCCAACATTAGTACTAATTCATGCTAGCTCTTATAACACATCATAGTTGATCTTTTCTTGCTCTTGATTTATGTAAATTGAGATGGAGCTCCTTATTGTTTCTGTGTCTTTAGTGCCCCATGCTTGATTGGTCTTGAATACCTTTTCAACTCTTTAAGAAACCTTTGCAAAAGAACAATCCATGAAAGATCCTTCAATTATAGTGTCGGCTACTGCTTTGCTATTATCGTCCAATGTTTTATTAAAGATCTCCAATAAATAATCATTTGTAACTTTATGTTCTGGAGCACTACTCAAGTACTTAGTAAATCACTCCCTTGATGCACTGATGGACTCTTCATGTGTCTACTGGAAGTTCTTGATGTTGTCCTTGAGCTTCAACTTCTTAGATGTAGGGAAGTACCTCTCTAAGAAGGATTTCTATATTTTTTCCCAAGAGAATATTGAGCTAAATGAGAGTTCTGATATCCATATTGTTGCCTCACCTGTCACAGATAATGGGAACACACAAAGCCCAATGACATCCATGGTCCTATCATGCTCTTACAAACGAACAACATATTATGCAGATAGTTATGTGGATCCTTAGATGGTAACCCCAAAGACAACCCTCTATGTTGTAGCATCTATAATAACCCGTTCGATATGACAAACTTAGAATTCAGCGATATTAGAGGTAAGATTATGTCTCCTATGATATCCATTGTAGTTGGATCAAGTCCATAGTTGTTCGGTGCACCAACTCGATCTATTTGTAGTTGGATCAAGTCCATAGTTGTTCCATGCACCAATTCGATCTATTTGTAATGGCAGATGGTTCACCCCATGAGGTAGAGGTGGGTTTGGTTCATTCAAGAGTGTATTTTGATGCAGGTTTTGCTCTTGTCACTGGAGCAGGTTTATTGTGACTTCTATCGTATTTTCAACATTGACTTGGGCTATTCTTCTAGGGATTCTTTATAGCTCGAGATCATATGGTGTCAAGGGATTGCCACAAATTCATGTGTTGGGCATACAGTAGACTTGTATGTTGTAAAAGAACTAAAATAACTTAAAATGTGTAACATATAAAAATAAGGATCAATCTGAAATCACTTTAACTAATTTAATTTAAAAGTTGTATTCCCAACAATGGTGCAAAACTTTAATCATGCCTAAATTACACCTCCCAATCAAAGCATAAGTGGTTGTTAAATATAGACCCTAACTGTTGTTAGGGTCGATCCCATGAGGAATATGGTCTAGAGTTAGTGTGGTCAAAGAAATATCAAGTTATTAATCATCTTTTTTCAAGATGAGGAGTTTATAATTAAATAAAATAATAAATAAAACCTATTCTAATGTCAAACTATATGCAAGTTTTATAAATTCATGGTGAGAATGCAACTAGGGTATTTGTACCACATGAATTCATAACGTAATGTAACCTAATAACTGTAATCTTTTAAAATGTGTAACATGTAGAACTAGTAAGTTATGTTCACTTAAGTCATTGGGTTGGCAAATAGATGAATTTAACCATGTAGTTAGGGGCGTCTATGGGTTGTATGCATTACTAACCCTTACCCTGGTCCCAAATTTAGCTATCCCTTGGGTCATTCAAGCTAATTTCATCGGTGTGATCACATCAAATCTCTATTTTTTTAATTTCTTTTCCTATTCGTTACCCACTTGGTCTGGCAAGTAAGAATAAGGTGAGTTCTAACGTAAGCCTCTATTAAAAGCAATCAATACAAAGAGACAAATAATACATGCATGCACACTTTTCAAGAATTATACATTATTATTTTTACTTTGTTAAGTCTTTCATTGTTGCCCGAACCCTGGTTGTGGATTTTGCTACTCATTTTGTTGTATTAGATTCAATAATGATTGGCGTTTGTATAATTAAGAACTTATAATGAAGAATTGAAGAATGAAAATCCAAAGTCTTCACTTGAATTGCAATACGAATGTGTCCAAAAGTATGAACAATTACAAAAATAATAGAACACAATGCTTTTGTCTAAGTATTCAAAATATAAAGGTGCCTCACTATATAATAGAGTACATAACATTCACAAATAAAGCTAAAAACCCTATATATAGACACAAGAAATTAAAACCTAGACAAATAAAGAATATTGGATTTGAGCTTGACTATAAGCCAATTTACAAATCGTACAAGCTTTTACGACTCATTGTCTGGGTCTTCCAGATATATAAAAACCAAATGACATTTGATAAGCATCAATCAATGACTCGTACTTTGGTTTATGAGCCATTTTCTCCATCGTAGACTAGAACATTGACTTTTCTACATCTTCTTTCAGGAGTTGGTTTATAGGTCATAATATGAACTATGACTTACACTATTGCTTCATATTTTCTCATGTAATTTTTCAATGCTCTCCATTTCTCATCCATGAGCACCATCTATAGCTCGTGAATCAAACCACAGACCATCAATAAGCTCGTATAAGGCCAAATATTAGGAAAGTCTACAACGTTCTCCCAAAATGTCCCAAATCTTATTTCCTGCAAAAACAAACACAAACACAAATCAAATCCACTAAAATACACTTGATAACAAATAAAATTTCAAGTTTAAAGCATCAAAAGTTTTGTAATTTGGTGGCACATCAATGATAAGGACTTTATCCAAAGTTTGTGAATGTTAGTTAATTATATTTTATAAAGTCCCTTGTATAAATGAATGAATGATGAACAAATGAATGAATGTTTGGTGAAAGGAAAATTCTCATTTAATCATATGTTCATGTGTGAAAGTACAATTCTCATATTGACGAATCACTCTAGGATTGATTTATAAATGACTATGATGTTAGGATATACTATTCTGTGTGATTTGGCTTAGCACTAAGAAGGCTTGAGGTGGGGTTCGGTCCGATGGGCGTTAATGTTATCCACCCAAGAGAATCTTGGTAGCAACCTCTTGTCTAAAACTATGTTTCCACTATAGGTTGCTTTTTTAGGCTAGGCTAGTGGATGTACATTTAGCCATCCACTCTTAAATGAATGAATGCACCATGATGGAGTCTACCTTGTCTAGTAGCCTCCTCCTTTCTTATGTAGGGGTTACATTGGATTCTATGTTATAACTCACATGGTCTTATTGTCGGTTATAGTAATCTCCCACAAAATGACTATGTTGTTTATAATCTCCCACAAAATTACTATATTACTTTAATATTTATTATGACTTGATGCTTTGACCTTGAAACTCATGATCATGTTTTATTTCAAGGTTTTACTTCATGTTTATTCTCTTGTCATCTTGCATCCTATGACTCATGCTTTATTCTATTCATGTTATCTGTTCTTATATTTATATATATCATGCATTGTTCACATAATTAATACATTCCTACATACTAACACATATTTTTCCTACATTGTAAAAAATATAGGGTTGGACGCTCCTCACTCTTCTTGTGGCTAGTTAAACTTGTTGGCATATAACTTGATTGGTAAGCTCTCATGATTTTGTAGTTTTCCCATTGAGTTCTTGATCTTATTATTACTTAATTTTATTTTGACACATTGAATTTTCATTGAGGGTGAGTTAGGAACATGTCTTAGTCTCCATCCATAATTCTATGTAGAGACATTGTTAGACTACATGGCGGTGTAAAAGAGTCTATGTTGTCTTGACTTAATTACCTTGTTTACCATTGAGACTTATTCTAATATTTATATGACCATAATTTGTGATGCCTATTATATCTTATATATGCTCATGTTTGATATGTAAGATGGATTAGTTGGAGTCCTTTGGGGTTTTGATCGTCGTGTCACATCTCTAGCTTGGGTTGTGACAAACTTAGTATCAAAGCTAAGGTTTAAAGTCCCTAGGAGGTTTAACATGGATGTCAAGTAGAGTCTTGTTAATGGTGTAAAGGGTGCCACATCTATGAATAGGGGGATATCTGAGATTTTAGGAACCTTCGCTTCCTTCATGATCTATGTCATTCCGTATAGTGTACCTTAAGACTTCTTCTATCTAATGATTGCCTTTGCAATTTTTAGAATATGCCTCCATGAAGAGCATCTTTGTATGTAGGACAAGCTCCTCCGGACCCTGAAGCTGTACATGATCCTATGGACGAGTCAATCACTAGTGCAGAGTTTTAGTACCATCTTTCAAATCTAGACTAGGTGGTTGTAACTCAAGCCAACCAAGGCAGAGTTGTTCAAAATATTGGTATCCTAACAACTAGACACTGAATTTTTGTAAGAATGAATCCACACAAATAATATATTCTAAGGTGGATGAATATCCCCAATAGTGTATCGATTAAGGGCATTGCCTCTCATGGGAGTATCCCCAGATGATAATGTTATGCTAGTGTCTTACAAACTTAAGGGTATTGCTATGGTGTAGTATGAGTAATAGAAAGGTGAGAGAGTTGAAGGTTTGGGTCCTATTACTTGGGAAGAGTTTAAAAGTGTATTCCTTGACCACTTCTTGCCTTGAAATGAGGGAAGCTTAGATCAAAGAATTCATCAATCTTTGACAACAGAATAAGAGTGTGAGGAGTATGCCCCAAATTTAACAAATTGTCCAAGTATCCTTTATTTGTGGTTTCAGATCTGAGGGAAATGATGAGTAAGTTTATGAATAGTTTCTTTGATTTGGTGTCCCATGAGTGCAAGAAAACCATGTTAATCAAAGTGATGGATACTTTGAGGCTTATGACTTATGCAGAGAAAGATGAGGATGAGAAAATGCGAAAGAGAGCTACGGTGTCTAAGTAGGCTCGGGTTGTAGTGTTGGTTTCTCTTACCAAAGATCAAGTAATGATGGTAATGGTAAAGCCTAAGGTGGGAAAAGGTATTTCTATCAAAGTGCACCGAACACTTCCTGTCAAAGGTTCAACGAAGATAAGGGGCCGAACCCCAATTTTCAAGGTGGAGGTTCAAGTTATCAAGTTATTTCCACTTATACGAAGTGTGGGAAGACTTATAAGGGGGACTGTTTGGATAGATCTGATATGTGCTTTAGATGTGGAAAGCCCGATAATCACGCTAGGGATTGTAGGGGTGGTGGTAATAGGCCCTAGGCGCAGACTCAGACTTATGCTATCAGTTGAAAGATTTAGATCAATGTTGCTTTTGGGTCAGGTGGTGGACAATGCCACTATAGGTTCTATGCTCTCCATGCAAAGTAGGTTGTTGAGAAGACCTAGATGTGGTTACGGGTATGTTGCAGATTTTTGACTTTGACGTATATGATTTTCTTGATCTAGGTGCCAACTTGCCTTTTTTTACTTCTTTCCTTGCCATGAGTATTGATGTTTGTTGTCAAGAGTTGTTAGAGACTTTTTTTCATTTATTCCCTCATTGGTGACTCAGTTCTAGCTAAAAATGTATATAGAAATTATCCTATGTCATCCTTGGATAAAGTTATTCTATGTTATCTCACTAAACTTGATATGGCTGATTTTGACATTATTCTTGGTATGGACTGGTTATATGCTTCATATGCCTCCATTGATTATAGAACCCACAGGGTAAAATTTCAATTCCCTAATGAGTGATTCTTGAATGGAAGGGTAGTGACTCAGTATTTTCAGGCCAGTTTATTTCTTGTTTATGGCTCATAAGGTTATTGCTAAAGGGTGTATCTACTATATCATAAGGGTTGGGGATGTCAGTTATGAAACTCCTACTCTTAAGTTGGTCCATATTATAAATGAGTTTCTTAATTTCATTCTCGAAGACCTACTCAGTATTCCTACCGAGAGGAAAATAAATTTTGGTATAGATCTCCTTTTTGATACTCAACCAAACTCTATTCCTTCTTACCATATGGCTTTAGTAGAACTTAAGGAGTTCAAGAAGAAGTTAAAAGATTTATTGGAGAAGGGATTTATAAGGCCTATCATTCCACAATGGAGTGCTCCTATATTATTTGTTAGGAAGACAAATGGACCACTTTAGATGTGTATAAACTATCGACAATTGAATAAGCTGACTATAAAGAACATGCATCCAATTTTAAGAATAGATGATTTGTTCGACCAATTGCAAGAGGCAAGTTACTTCTCTAAATTAATCTCCGATCTGGTTATAATCAATTTAGGGTAATGGAATATGATATTCCCGAGATGGCATTTTGGATAACATATGGACATTTTGAGTGTTTGGTTATGCCATTTGGGTTGGCTGATGCTCTTTCTATCTTTATGGATTTGATGAATTGGATTTTCAAATTATACCTAGATATGTTTGTGGTGGTGTTTGATGATATATTGGTTTATTCCTGATGTGAAGAAGAGAATACGGGTCATATGAGAATTGTGTTGCAAACATCGAGGGATAAGCAATTTTTTTGCCAAGTTTAGTAAATGTGAAGGTTTGTTGAGGTTTATTACGTTTCTTGGTCATATTGTTTTCAGTTGTGGTATCATGGTTGATCCAAAGAAGAAGTGAAGAATTGGCCGATACCATTGTCCTCTTTTGATATTAAATGTTTTTTGGGTTTAGATGGGCACTATAGAAGGTTTGTTTAAGGATTCTCTTTCTTTGCGTCATCTTTGAAAAAATTAGCTCAAAAGAAGGTAAAGTTCAAATGGTTTGATGAATGTAAGAAGATTTTTCAAATATTAAAAGATCGTCTCATATTGGCTTTTATTTTAACATTACTGGAATGATTTGATGGGTTTGTTGTGTATTTGATGCCTTGCATGTTGGTTTAAGTTGTGTTATGATGCAAAAGAAATTTGAATTGAAGGCAAAAGATGTGGCTTGAACTCCTAAATGACTACAACATGAGTATGTTCTATCACTCGGGCAAGGTAAACATTATGGACTAAGCACTTGGTAGATTTCCTATTGAGAGTGTGGCTTATGTTGATGATGGGAAGAAAGGGCGAGTTAAAGATATGCACTAGTTAGCCCCATTGGGTATG
Organism: Solanum aculeatissimum; assembly: GCA_038996855.1. Lineage (NCBI taxonomy): Eukaryota > Viridiplantae > Streptophyta > Magnoliopsida > Solanales > Solanaceae > Solanum > Solanum aculeatissimum. The sequence goes on from JBCEWC010014589.1 coordinate 8,240, forward strand.
AGATTGAGTGAATACAATGAGGGTGGCATTTTAGGGCACAATGGGTTCAAATTATCCCACGTGACAGGTGTTAAAGAAAAGCAAAATGAGGATTTATCATTGGTGGATTTAAAGAGATTAGTTGCTGATAAGGAGACTGAGCTCTTCTTACAATCGGGAGATGGAGTGCTTCATTATGAAGGTTGGTTATCTGTCCCCAATGTTGATGGATTAAGAGATATGATATTGAGTGAAGCTCATAGTTCCCAATATTCTATCTATTTAGGACCGAACAAGATATATAAGGACCTAAGAGAAGTATATTGGTGGATTAGCCTAAAAAAGGACATAGAATGGTTTGTAGGAAAATGCCCAAATTGCCAACAAATGAAGGTTGAGCATGAAATGCCAAGTGGTTTAGCCTAAGATATTGAAATTCCTACTTAGAAGTGGGAGGATGTGAACTTGAACTTTTTAATGTGTTTGCTTCATACCCAAAAGTAACATGACTCAATTTTGATGATCATGTGTAGAATGACCAAGTAATAATATTTGCTACTGATCAAGACATCTTGTAATGCTGAGGATTATGCTCAACTGTACATACATGAGTTTGTGAGACTGCATGGTATGACATTTTCCATCATAGTGGATTTTGGTACTCAAACTTTTCATTTTTGGAAGTCTTTTTCAAAGGGTCTCGATACCAAGGTAAAGCTAAGTACCACTTTCTATCCCCAAACCAATGGACAACCTAAATGGATGATTTGAACACTAGAAGAAACGATGACAGATTCCATGTTGGGGTTGAAGGGTAATTAGGATGATCACCTGCCACTTATTGAATTTGCTCACAATAATAGTTATCATTCAAGCATTGAGATGGTCCCATATAAAGCTTTATATGGGAGAAGATTTAGGTCTCTAGTGGGCTGGTTTGAAGTAGATGAAATGACATTTATTAGACCCAATTTGGTACTTCATTCTATGGAGAAGGTGAAACTTATAAGGAAGAGGTTGAAGACAACCCAAAGCTACCAAAAGTCATATTTCAATGTTAGGAAGATGGATCTTGAATTCAACGTGAAGGACTGGGTCTATCTAAAGGTTTCACCCATGAAGGGTATGATGCATTTTGGTTAGAAAGGAAAATTGAGTCCTAGGTATGTGGGACCTTATAGGATCTTGGAATTGAGGTGTCATAGAGGTTGGATTTGCCAATGGAATTGTCTATGGTTCATTCGATGTTCCATGTGTTCATGTTAATGAAATTTGTAGCTGATCAGATTTACATTGTACTTTTGGAGGATATAGGTGTTGAGGAATATTTGACCTATGAGGAGGTTTTTATTGAGATTTTGGAGTGGCAAGTTAAGAGGTTGAGGAAAAGGAAGTTGCTTCAGTTAAAGTTCTATGGAAAAACCAATAGGTTGAGAGTGCTACATGGGAAGCGGAGATAAATATGATGAAATGATACCCTCTTTTTCCATGTCTTTTCAAGGCTAAGGTATTAAGTTGTTCATGCTCAAATAGTCCGAATTCCTTCATTCCAACATTTTTAAGTCATATACATGCATGTATAATTATGAATTAGTTTTAAATTATATTCATTGCAAATGTTTGAAAATTTTATGAAAATGATTTTTAAGTTGTATTTTCATTCATGTTGGGTTGTTGATAATAGTTCTACTCTATTCAAGATAGTTTTCAACTTATTCGAGGATGAATATTTGCAGGGGTGAGATATTATATGGCCCTAAAAGTTGAAAGATCGGAAACCAAGGAAAAAAAGGAGAAAATTTCCAAAGTTTTAGATAGGGTGCCCTCTAAGAGACCTACCATGGGCTATACTATGCACTAGTGGTTGTGATAGGACATCGTGAATGGACCCTGGTAGACTAAAGTGGAGAAATTCTGACCACGGGGCACTTTGTGAGCTATGGATCCCACCATGAGTCATGGTGGGGGCTCGTGGTGACCATCCCTCCCAGGACCAAGTCATATTCCTATCTACAGAGTGTAACTCGAGCTGTGGTGTGCACCACAAGACATGGTGGATCACGTGGAAGAGATCCCCAATTCCAGAAAAAAGAGGCCACTGACCTTGACCCTAGACACAGGCTGTGGTGCCCAAAACGGACAATGGTGGGTCTCGTCCAGGGGTCCATCCAGGATGAATTTTTTCTAACTTAATGAGGGGTAATTGGGTCATTTTTCTATGCAAGGTTCAATTTATTTGGACATTTTAAAGGGTAAATACAAGTCTATTAACTATCCTAACCCATCTAAACTCATCTATTCTAACCCAATTCCCAAATTTATAAATCATCTTTCTAAAAACACTTTCAAGGTTCTCCTCTTCTCCAAGTTGATTTCCATTGAAGATTCACGAAATTCCCTTAATTTTCAAGGTCAATTACTCCCAAATTTCATAGTATCTACATCAAGGTTTGTGAATTATCATCCGTAGGGTACTTTCACCCATGGAGCACAACAGATCTTCCACTTTTCAATTAATTTCAAGTATAAACTTTAGGAGTTTTACCTAAGTCTCGATCAATTTCATGACTTACATCTATATATATGTTTATCTATCTAATTACAAATGAATTACGATGAATTAGATGATTTTAATGGTCTTTAAAGTGATTTCTCTACAAGCCTATTAGGATTCATGAATGTACATTGTAGGTTATTATGTTTATGATTCAAATTAATGAGATTCTTATGATTATGCATGATCTTCACGAATTTCATATTTTAAAATTGTTTTGGTATTGAACCCACATGATGTACCTTATTCTTCAGTTTATAATGATTAGGAATGACAAGGACTTCTATGAAAATTCTTGAGAGCTATTCAATTATGTTTTATAAAGGCCCTTGTATGAATGAATGATGAACAAATGAATGAATGTTTGGTAAAAATACAATTCTCACTTAATTATGGATTCATGTGTGAAAGGAAAATTCTCACATTGATAAATCACTCAAGGTTTTATGAGTTGCTCTCATGAATAATAATTTTCAATGACTCAAAGCTATAATTGATTTATGAATGACTATGATGTTAGGATATACTATTCTGTGTGATTTGACTTAGCACTAAGAAGGCTTGAGGTGGGATTCAATCCGATGGGCGTGTTAATGTTATCCACCCAAAGAGAATCTTGGTAGCAACCTCTTATCAAAAATTATGTTTCCACCATATTTGCCTTTTTAGGCTAGGCTAGTGGATCCATATTTATCTTTCAACTATTAAATGAATGACTGTACCATGACAGAGTCTACCTTGATCAGTTCCGTCCCCCTTTCTCAATGTAGGGCTTACATTGGATTCCATGTTATTGTTCGCATAGTCTTTTTGTTAGTTATAGTAATCTCTCACAAAATGGATATGTTACTTTAGTGCTTATTATGACTTGATTCTTTGAACATGTGACTCATGATTATGTTTTACTTCATGGTTTTACTTTATTCTTATGTTATTGTGGTCTTGCTTCTGATGACACATGCATTGTTCTATTCATGTTATATGTACTTGTATCTATTTGTATCATGCATTTCCCACACACTTAGTACATTCTAAAATACTAACACATATTTAGCTAATTACATCGTAAACAATGTAGGGTTGGTCATTTCTCACTCTCTCCATGGCTAGTTTGACTTATTGTCATATCATTTGATTGATAAGCCCTCATGCTTTAGGGATTTTTCCCATTGAGCTCATGATCTTGTTATTACTTAATTTTATGTTGAGACATTTACTTTTCATTAAGGGTGTGTTAGGGATATGTCTTAGCGCCTGACCATCGTCTATATAGAGGCATTGTTGGACGACATGTGGTGTAAAAGAGTCTATGTTGTCTTGAGTTGATTACCTTGTTCACCATTGAGACTTATTCCTATCTTTATATGTCTGTAATATATGATGCCTATTATACCTTGTATATGCTCGTGTTTGACATGTACATGGCTTGGTTGGAGTCCTTCAGGGTTTTAATCGTCGTGTCACATCTAGGGCCTAGCTTGGGTCGTGCGATGCACTTAGCCAAAGTTTTGGACCTTTTTGCAGGGTTTCTCTATGAACCCTTACATGGTACTATGGTCCTGTATGAACCATATAGGGTCTTGTCTAGGGGCCATATAGGGTCAAATTAATCATTAATGTATCTAGACAGATTCTGGACCGAATATCTATCTATTAACTAACCTAAGTTCCTCACAAATCCCTTGTTCTCTTCAATTGAAAAACTACAAAAATCTTCTCTCTAAAAATACTCTTAAGGCTTTCTTCTTCTCCAAGCAAGGTTTTCATTAAAGAGTAAGCAACTTCACCAAGAATCCAAGGCAAATTCTTTAAAATATTTTAAGTTTCTTCGTAAAGGTATGTAGGTGTAATGACCCTCCAGGTCATTTTATCCACTCCTTGTTCTTTTAAGAGTTTAAAGCTTTCCTATAGTGACCCACGCCATTTATGACTTGCTGGACTTATAGTTTGGTGGCCTATTTGTTTATTTGGGTTTTGTATAAGTTTTCATGTTATGGTGTTAATAGAGTTTAAATGGTTGACTTCGGTCAAAACTCCTGAAAGATGGTCTCATAATGGAATTCTCACAGTTCATTAGCTACGAAATAGACAAATTAGGCTATGAGCATGGTCGGCTCAAACATCGAGACCCTCGGTGTGAGTTTGCACTGCATTTTACATTTTGGCCTTTAAAATTTACCAGTTGTTGACTTTGATCAATATTCTTTAAAAATATGCTTGGATGGAAATTATGATAGTACGGTTAGCTTTGAAGTGTTGAGTTTGGCCTAGAATGACCTTATATTAGACTCCCAAGGCTTTTGGACTCATTACGGGCCCCTCGGTGGAATGTGGTTAAACATGGCCTTGGGAGTGGGAGACACATTTAGCCATAACAATCAAGTATGAAAATTTTGATTAGGATTGTGATTTTGAAACATAAAAATTTGGTAAGGTACCATATGTTTGTTTGTGTTTATGGGATCCTAGATGAATTTTGAGTACCCCATCGAAGAATGTGGAGTTAGCAAAAACTAGCTGTGAGTTGATGTATGGTGCCATCACTTTAGCGGCCTTAGGATCGCTATAGCGACATTGATATAAAGACTTATCATGACCCAAAAATAGGATCACAACTAAGTGGAATAAAGTAAAGCGGAAACAACCACAACATATCATACGAAATCCCAAAACCCGGAGTTATGAGTCAAGAGTATCTAAAGTAGTAAAAAAGAGTAAATACAACTTTCTCAAATGAAAGATACAACACTGTATGATAATATCTAATACAATGTCTGGGATATAAAGAAATAAAGGGAGTCTCAAAAGATCCAAGACAATTGAAGTATGAGCCTCCATGCTAAGATCTGGATGGATGGCTAATAACTCTACTAGAATGAATCAACTACCTGTGTGGGTTCGTGTGCTTGATCTGCAGGGAGGAAACAAAGTAGGGGTGTGTACATTGAAATATACCTAGTAGGTTCAACTAACTGGGTAAGAGAAATCTAACAATTATGTAATAATGAAGAATCCTATCATCTGCATAAAATAGGTTAGTGCACAAATAAGATATACAGAAGAGTAAGATAAGATATCAAAAATAACGAATGGTACAACACAGTGAGAGATGTGAATACAATGCATGGGGTCTCATCAGGACAAATACTAAGTGTTTCTCAACCTTGCACCTGCTCGTGGTTAAGGATGTCATAATATCTCAACCTTTCCACTTGCCCGTGGTCAAGGGTATCATAATATCTCAAACTTGACACCTGCCCATGGTCAAGGGGTATTGCAATATCTCAACCTTGCCACCTACCTGTAGTCAAGGGGGTATAGAAAGTGTACATCTTACCCTTGCCTCTTTCTTGGGTCAAGGGATGGTGCAATTCCACGTGGGCTCAATGATGTCGATAATACAAATCAAGATATACATACATATATATATATATATATATATATATATATTAATGGCATGCTGATAAAAAACACTGGTACATCATCCGCATATAAAC
>JBCEWC010014590.1:0-14268 GCA_038996855.1 Solanum aculeatissimum
AATAATTGCCAAACACATTCATAAGCTAAAAAGAGCTTAAAAGCTGGTTTGACCAGCTTTTAAGCTTAGCCAAACAGACCCTTAGTTTTTCATCCTTTAACTGTGATATATACTGAAAAAAACAGCATTAATAATTTCGAACAAATAAATACGGATGCGTGAGATTATTTATGGATTGGGTCTCATACAAGGTAGATGAATAAATTAGAGCAGGACATTTAATTAAAACCCCACATATGTCACCTCATAATTTATAGTATTACTTTAGCGAAAAAAGGGTCAGAAATACCCTTAAATTATGTGAATTTAACAAAAATATTCATAGTTAATAGTTTGGTCTAAAAAAAGTCATTTGTCAATAGTTTGGTTCAGAAATGCTCGTATTGTTATTTAAGGGTCAAAAATACTTTTTTTAGAAATAAATATACTATTTATTTTCTTTTTAAACACATTCTTTTGTAATAATGATTTTTTAAATTAGAAAATGTTAAGCCTACTTCAATTAAAAAAAAATTAAATTAAAATATTTTCTATTTTATTAGGAATTGTTTTATCGGTATCTGAATGTAATTTGATAATGGAGTTTTTATGATCTCATATATATTATTAATACATATATTATCAATTAAAAAAATACATGAAATTGTTTTATTCAATTGTTAGAATGAAATTAAGAAGAAAAAAAGATTATTTATTAATTAAAGTGATTTTAAAAGAAACAAAAATAAAATTTTGGAGGTATTTTGAAACTAAACTATTAATTGTAAGGAATATTATTGAACTAAATTATCAATAGGAGTGTGTTTAGACCAAACTATTAACATGGGATATTTTGGTTCAATTTGACATTGTTTAAAAATATTTTTAACTCTTACATGGAGGTCCTTATATCTATTGATTGGACCTTTTGTCTTATTAACAAAGAACTTTCACACTAGCGTAGGGGCTAATTGCTTGACACATTGCAGTTGCGATAGTTACATATCTCGTCCAAGTTATCTATGGATATGTTATATTTGACTGTAGATACAACGTATCTAGTGAATATATCTCGTCTCTCCACTCTCTCGCTCGTCTATTTCCATTCATTAATTTTATGTATTTGTTTTTAACAATGTATCTATAATTCACAATGAATCTAAGTTTCACAATTTTATGTATTTATGTATTCAATATCAATTTTATGTATTTATGTATTCAATATCAATTTTATGTATTTATGTGTTCAAAAAATCAATTCCATCTTATATATTCAAATATCAATTTTCATCCAATGTATTCGATATCAAGCATCTTGTACATTCATGTATAGATACATATATCTCGGATTTAGAGCATGTATTTGACATTAAAAAATTACAATGTTTCTAAGTTTAAGAATTTCCTATATCTACATATTCAATATCAATTTCATATTTCTGTGTAATTAGGTAGTTTTTCTATAAATTTACAAGTGCAGAACTAACACTTCCTAAGATCTTGGTGTAGCAAGCAGCATTTTGGACCACCTTACAGCTTAATGGACTCTCATGCACGTGCGGCCCAGTCAAATGTGCGGAAGCCCCCCAAATTCAACCATATCTAGCATCTAGAAGCAGACTGCCTTGTCCTTATTTTGGGCCTAAATACTCCCACGGCCCAATGGAAACACCTAAGGCCCAGGTCAATTCTTGTCCCTTCAATGAGATTGAGGCCGTTGGTCTGTAAATGAATAGCGAAGCCCAGCCCATTAGGAAGAATATTTTGTTAGCATATAGCTGCTAGCAGACAGTGAAGACGTTAGAATTTTTACTCGAGGATCAAAATATATATATAAAAGAGGGATTTTCGCATATAGCCACTCAAAAATATTTTAATTAATCTCTATAACTATAGTTTGAATAATTACATTTCGTAACTATAGCTAAATTCGTGCACATCGTTCGTATAATTCACCATACAATTCACAATATTTGTATATTTCACTATACAATTTGATTCGCGCATAGTTTTTGTATAATCACTCATAACGTTTGTATAAGTCACGCAAATTATACAAACTCAAACTGTAATTACTGTTAAATGTTTGCCACAAGCCATAATTAATTCAAAATATAACTATGTTAACTAATTAACTGGTATATATTTGCTTATCCACATGATTTTTCCAAAAAAAGAAATGCATACAAACAAGTCAAAAGGTATATACATAAAAAATAATTTTAACGATATATAAATATTATAAAAAAAAATCGCATTTGCCCCTGGACCGGTAGCAGCAACATTAGGGAAAATTTATAAAATAGATGTTTTTTTAAACAAGTGATTAAGATATACTCATTAACTTAATTTCATTAAACTTTCAATTTATACAGCTTGCTCTCATGCTGCATTAGTACAGCCTGGATCAACTTGTTTATTCATTGAGCAATAATTTATTCATTACTCCCTTCGTCTCATATTATACTAGCACTTTTTATTTTACACAATTATTAAGAAATTATTAATGCATTAGTGAACTTTACCATTTTACCTTTTATTTATATCAATGTACATTAAATTTAGATAGAAAAAGTCATTAATACACTAATTAATGGTGGGAGTAAAATTAAAAATAATAATTAATTCTATCATAATTTCGTAAATACTCATATAATATGAGATAAATATTTATAAAAAAATATCCATATAATATGGGACGGATGAAGTATCTAAAATAGCTCCAAGAATAGAGTTAAAGAGTCTGTGTCAACAAATGATAAAAGAGTGAAGCGGCATACCAACTTACCTACTATATTAAATCACCAAAAATAAATTAAACTCTTCATTATTTTTTTTAAAGAGAATAATATTAAAAACACTCCTAAATTTAGTATCCATCATCATTGACGTCTCTCAATTATTGACAGTTTTAAAAACACCCCTCTATTTGACTAACTGAACTTAAATACATCTCTGATCTTGCAATATGAGTGAATTACACCCCTAAATTCTTGTCAAGTTAAGGAGATGTTTTTAATACTTGTGGTAGATCGAGGGTGTATCCTAGATTAGTTAGTCAAGTAGAGAGTGTTTTTAAGACTGTCAATAATTCAAAGATGAAACTAATAACTTGCACCAAGTTCAGGAGTGTTTTCACTACTTCTCTCTCAGAAATCGTGAAGAAGTTGATTAAATTTAACATAACATAATTCATAGTGGTGTGATAAGATGAAATCTTTTATCTTTAATTCAAAATTTTATATTCGAACTCAATAAGAAACACACATAGTGCTTTACCTTCTTATCAGCATATCAATTCAATCTGAATTTAGATAAATCTAACTACTCTTTCTATCACAATTTATGTAACACACTTTTCTCTTTACTCCACTCCCAAAAAATACACATTTTCTTATTTCTCAAATATTTAATGACATTATCAACATTTTACCATATTGAGTTTCATTTATTTGAAAAAAAATTATTTTACCCATATTGGGTTTCATTTATTTGACAAAAATTCTACTATACTCTTCTATTAAAATTTTAATCATTTATTTTATGATAGTTTTGAAACATAACAAAGTCTTCTCATATTGCTTAAACTATAATTTTGGAACATAACAAAGTCTTCTCATATTGCTTAAACTATATATTCAGTCAAATTACATGACACAAATTGATACGCAAAAATAACAAATTTCTCATACCAAATGATTTTATTATTTTATTATTTTTTCAAAAAAAAAATTAATAATATTACGAAAGGACGGCACATCTCAAGTGAAAGAAGCACAAATGGCAAACTTAGGTCATGAGAGACTACCCACAAAATATCCATATCTATATATTTCTATTTCAACAGGACGGACACTTCTTAGCCGTTGGATCAAACAAATCATAACTTAATCGTCACCCTTCATTACTTGTATATATACCTTATATATTCAGTATTACTTCCATCCCATTAAACAGTTACTAAAAAGTTGTAAAACCTTTAAAAAAATTTCAAAATGCGTGAGATTCTTCATATTCAAGCAGGACAATGTGGGAATCAAATTGGATCCAAATTCTGGGAAGTTGTATGTGAGGAACATGGAATTGATCCAACAGGAAAATACTGTGGTGATTCTGAATTGCAGCTTGAAAGGGTTAATGTTTATTACAATGAAACTGGAAATGGGCGTTATGTGCCACGAGCAGTGCTCATGGACCTTGAACCTGGTACTATGGACAGCATCAAATCTGGTCCTTTTGGACAGATTTTTCGACCCGATAACTATGTTTTCGGACAATCTGGGGCTGGAAACAATTGGGCTAAAGGACATTATACTGAGGGTGCTGAACTTATTGACTCTGTTCTTGATGTTGTCCGAAAAGAAGCTGAAAATTCCGATTGCTTACAAGGTAAATAAATCAAGTATTTTAAATTTATGATCCGATACAAGGTTAATAGAAGGTAGCCTTGCAGTAACGGGTAAAGTTATCTCCATGTGACCTCCAACCAGGAGGTCATGGGTTCAAGGAAAACAGCCTCTTGCAGACCCTTCTAGTGTACTGGGCTTGCCCTTTTTATCCTTTGAGATCGTTCATATCCTTACTGTTAACTAGTCTAGTAGTATTTGTAGAAAGTAAAATCAAGATATTTCATATAGTCGATGAGTAAACTCGAACCTTTTCTCCAAGAAAAAGTCTATATTTTCTTGTGTTATTTTTATGATAAACCGAAAAAATGTGAATACAGGATTTCAGGTGTGTCATTCACTTGGAGGAGGGACAGGATCAGGAATGGGGACACTGTTGATATCAAAGATCAGAGAGGAATATCCAGACAGAATGATGCTTACCTTTTCTGTTTTCCCATCTCCAAAGGTCTCAGACACAGTGGTGGAGCCTTACAATGCTACACTTTCTGTCCATCAATTGGTTGAAAATGCTGATGAGTGTATGGTTCTTGATAATGAAGCTCTATATGACATCTGCTTCAGGACTCTCAAACTCTCCACACCAAGCTGTAAGAGCAAACAAAACATACTTTTATTAATCTCCGAACTGACCTTTTTTACAGCTGAAAAAGTTCAACGACTATACGTGAAATTAACCTGTTATAGTTTGATTCAAAGTCTAATTTATCTGTACTGTTGTTGTGATCAGTTGGAGACCTGAATCATCTCATTTCAGCAACAATGAGTGGTGTGACCTGTTGTCTGCGATTCCCTGGACAGCTGAATTCTGATCTTCGAAAACTAGCTGTGAACTTAATCCCTTTCCCAAGACTTCACTTTTTCATGGTGGGATTTGCGCCTCTAACGTCAAGAGGATCTCAGCGATATCGAGCTCTCACAGTCCCTGAACTGACACAACAAATGTGGGATTCCAAGAACATGATGTGTGCTGCTGATCCGCGACACGGTCGGTACCTCACAGCCTCAGCACTGTTTAGAGGCAAAATGAGCACAAAAGAAGTTGATGAGCAAATGATGAATGTACAGAACAAGAACTCTTCGTACTTTGTGGAATGGATTCCGAACAATGTTAAATCCAGCGTTTGTGATATACCTCCTAAAGGGCTTTCGATGTCTTCGACGTTTATTGGGAATTCAACTTCAATTCAAGAAATGTTTAGGAGAGTGAGTGAGCAGTTCACTGCTATGTTTAGGAGAAAGGCATTCTTGCATTGGTACACTGGAGAAGGGATGGATGAAATGGAATTCACTGAAGCAGAGAGTAATATGAATGATCTTGTGGCAGAGTATCAGCAGTATCAAGATGCCACAGCTGAAGAAAACAGTGATTATGAAGATGAAGCTGGAGAAGATTAAAGGTGTTCTGCCAATTTGCTATTACGCATGATACGTGCTGCAATAAACCTATCTTAGATTTATGTTTATCTGTGTTTTGTATTGTGTTTATGCATTTCTGATACCGGGAATCTGCTTTCTACTTGTTTAAAAAGTGTCAATGGCAAAAACAACATCTTGACTTTGTACTAAAAGGATTCTACTCTGGTTAGTAGAATCTAATTGCAAATTTACCTGATGTGTTTGAAGATAAGTTTGTGTCATGAATATAGCCCGTAGACAACTTTATGCAAAATTTACCTTTAGTATGAAACTAGATAGAACATGTCACATGAACTTCTTCCATCCTCTGTTAATGGATCATGCAACACTATTAAAAACTTTAAACTTGTGTTCTAGGAGGAAGTTATATTGAGTTTATCTCAAAAAGTCACCTTCTTGATTTAATTTTCTTCAACAGAGGAAGTTACTTTTTGAAATAATAATTATTAGCTGAGTGATCATACGAGAAATGATCTCAAGATATAGTCTTGGATGAAATTGCATGCAAAGAAGATAGGTTCAAAGAAAAAGTTAAAACGAAAGGCACGCATACAAAAAGCCAACAATTCCTAACAAACATTATACTAGTTAACATGGAGTGACGGAACAAATGTGCAAACACATAACGAGATATGTAACTCATAACGGATACGACATGCATCAAAATCTGAGGCAAAATGACAGCAAATGAAGAACAAATTCGTCCGAGAGGGGGGAAGCAGTATAGCAGTAATGTTTTTTATCCTAAAGTAGCAGGTAAAACGACCAGATTATTACATGACACTGCAAGGAATGTTCATCTTAAAGGTACATATATGGGAATGGATTCACCACGCATTTGGATAAATCAGTTCTTCTTGGCAACGAACAAGCCCCACCTCTGCTCACCAGATGAACTCCTGATTAGCTTGGCCTTCCAACCGCTAACTATTTCATTGTAGTCTTGCTGTAAAATTAAAACAAGAAAAGAGGGAAATCAGTTCACAATAGTGGAAAAAAATTTAAAACAGAACAAAATGAAACAAAGTATATCATGTAATGAAGCACTCACTTCAGAGAATTCATGGATAAAGGACTCTCTTCCCTTCTCCACAGTATCTAACTCCTTTTGTAGAACCTCAATGAACTACAATGCAAGTATAAAAATTAGGTTTGTATCAACATATCGCGAGCCTTGCAGATAAGTTTTAAGACAAGATCTGCTAAACACTTACCTGTTTAGTACGATCTTCGGCCACAACTTCGTGAAAACCTGCATCTCTGAGCATCTATATGGTTGGTACCAAAAAAATTCAAAGAAATTGTCAAACAATAAAATAAACGCGAGGTGAAAAAGATGAGGGGGGCCTATTACATGGAATGAATATATACCTGCCCATATGCTTCAACATCATGTAAATCATACCCCCTTTGCTTAATATAACCTGCAAATTCTTCTGATGCTGGTCCGGCTCTTTTGCAGTAATCACTTATAAGGACTTTACCTCCTGGTCTCAGCCATTTGTAGAAAGATCTGAACAGTGCAGGTTTGTCCTGACATCACACCATTGAAACAACAAATAAATAAACCATGAAACAATATACTACAAAGAAGTTGATTTCCAGTGAACAGTTAATGAAAAAAAGCAAGGGATAAATTGGGCAATGTAAGGCCCTTCCATCACTTAAGATAAAAATAAAATGAGCAAAATACATTGATTTCAGAGGAATTGTAAGATGACCAAGAAGATGAGATGATACGACAGTGTGCCTAATTTGACTACGGAAGAATCCATACAGAAAGGACAACTTTCACCACACAAATCACAATTAAGCAATTGAAGAAAGAAACAAGAGGAATGACAAAGCAGTAGAATAAAGAAGATAGTCAATAAAGATTTTGAAGCTCCGCATAGGAGGTAAATTACCTGGATGTGAAGGATAGTATCCCGACTGTATATGACATCAAATGTACCATCAGGATATGTTTTCTTGGTGCAATCAGCAACCTCAAATTCAACAGCACACTTGAGACCAATAGCACGCTCAAGAGCAAATGATATCATGTTGATAGACAGGTCAATGCCAACAACATGAACATCGTACTTTTCAGCCATGTAGAAGTCACCTCCTCCAATGCCACATCCAACATCAAGGACTTTTTGGCCAGGCTGAAGATCCAACATGGCTACAAATTCTTTTGTAGTTTCTGCTCGAGAACAAGAACTGCTCAGAAACTAAATAATTGGAGAAGAACAAAATAAGACCGCAGCAATCGAGAAGCGACCCTTGCAAGCAGATATATCTACAGTACAAAGTGCACAACACTTTGCTTAAGTACTCACCACAATTTTAGTTAAACATAATAATTAGTAAGCATAACATTGAAGGTCTAAGGACCTTTTTTTTTAAAATAAGGTAAGGATTTAAGGTATGACGATATTATTGGAGAACCAATAAATTGCAAGGGGTGACATTCATGGAGCCTTCGGACACTAAGAAGATGATTGGGTTCTCCCGTTTAATATAAATCATGAAGGCATCTATGGAAACAATTTCTTGTCTGGTGCCAAATGCATGGTTAATTTATAGACATGTCTTTAGTCTCTAGTATGACGAATTGAAATAAGTTGTATTATCTCCCTATGATAGTCCTAAAATTGTAAAACTCGTACGAACAATCCCTCCACAGTAAACAAGACGACATGCAATCTGAGAGGCATACCAAGTCCTCCTGTGCTCACAAAACCTTGTCCAAAGACTCGTTCATAGCGTAGTATGCCACTACACTTGTACTGAACAGTATCCAAGAAACGCTGAAATTCCCTATCATCCTCAGAAGCAACCTTCTTCCATGTCCAGCAAATCTGCCAGGTGCAAGCAACAACAAAACATTGATTGGATAATCCGGTTAATATTTAACTAACTAAAGGGTTGACAAGGTAAGCATAATTCTACCTGATTTTGATTCTTTTTGTTCCTCACATAAGCTCCGATGCACTTGCAACCAGCAAGAGAAAGTTCAAATGATTTTCCATCACCAGAATTTACCTGACATTCTTTGAAAACCTGCATTTGATAGCTATTTTTCAGCTCTTTCCATGCTTTCTAAGTAGCAATTAAGAATGGGGACCAGAAATGTCTGGTGACAACTGATTGATGCATCAACTCAAATTATTTTCAGAGTGACAACTGACAAATGCATTGCTTTCAAACTATCACATACTTCCATTGTGTAAAGTAAAGGATTTTGGGTAAAATTGTCTAATAGAAACAGTGATAGTTTAGAGTGCACAATAAAGTTACAAAACACTTTATTCTTTTTGGTATGGTAGGGTTTCAGAGCACTTTATGACGGAGTAGCGATCACTATAAAAGAACATAATAAGAGTGCAGAGAAAAGAAAATGACTCATCTAGGGTTTCCCAAACAGAACTACTTAATGGAGAAGAAAAAAGAACAGGAATGTACACACAGAAGTGTGAAAAAAATTACTATGTGAAGACAAATAGTAGGTAAGCGTAACTACATATTTGAGCATTGTGTTGAATTGAATTCCAAGGATACAATAAATTTTCTCTAAGAATGCAATTCTCATAACATAATGTGGGACGAGAAAACAGTTGAAAACAAATAAAAAAACCTTTGTATAAAAGCTAGGGTCTCGATAGTGGGTTGGATTGTTCTTTCGCTTGTGGTCTCCTGACTGATGGAAGCACGACTCTCTAAAAAATATGCAACCTCCGACTTTCAACCATTTAACCATTCTCTCGGCAAGATCCTGAACCTGCAATAAGGACAGAAACAAATTCAAATGTTAAAGTCGCAAATCAAGTCAGGCAAAGGTAAGGTGAGTGAGGAAGATCTCATACACAGACATTTTGGCAGCAAGCTATACAGAGTGAGGGAGATTTCTAACAGCCATTGTGCCAGTAAGCTACACCCATAGTGGACACTGATATTTGCTGGTAAGTAAATCATATAAAGTATGCTAGTTTAAAAACAATAGTAAAAGCTGATATTTAGTACTCAGTGTATCATTTAAAATACGGTTGTCGAAGAGGTGCTCAAATTATAGATTGGCATATAGGGATGAATGCAATGCTTTCAACCTAAAACCATTGTGGAAATAAAGGTTAAATATGTATGGCATTAAGTTTCTATTTTCAACCATATCTGCTGTAAACCATGTTCTTGCAAAGAGAATGCTGCATTTTGTTGAGGATCTTGGTGTGTCGCTAAGTGAAAAATCAAATTAGTTTAAATATGTGTAACTAACATATTTTAACTATGTGCCTGTATATTTCAAGCTTCGCCTAACCGTGATCTCTCCACACCACCACTAAATAGATATTTTTAAAGGAAAATGCTTTAAATACTCAAAAGTAACCAACCAACATGATGAATATTAGCTAATCTAGTAATTTTCTCATAGCCAGTCTTGCATACGTCTATATCCAAATTTGACACAATTAACTGGCGATTCATTCTTTGTATAGATACAACTATAGTGATTTTCTATGTGAAGATGAGGCAACTAAAAGAGAGAAGTTACCTCTTCATCAGAAAGATACATCAGTAGCCAGTTAGAAAATATCAAGTCCACTGATTGCGGTGAAAAATTCAAATTTGGAGAAGTCACATCAGCACACATGAACTTGACATTCTTATTGTGTCCATTTATGCTTTCATTCTGCAAGGAAGCACATTAAAAGATGAGGACATACACACACCTATTCTATGAGTTTATCATTACTTATCAATTATGAAGAAATGACAAATGAATCTTCTAAGCCAGTTCTTCTTTTCTTCTTAATCCTAGTAACCCTCTTTATTGACAACACATATTGGATGGTGACAGAAAATGCAAATATCTGAAGGGTAAAACAGACGAAAACCTTCTTAATTGCGGCTTCAATGAAGTCCAATGCTATAAGCTGCCCGGCTTTCTTGGCTAATTCACCAGTGAAACGGCCAATACCAGCACCCAGTTCCAACACAATTTTCCCCTCATACGGCGGAAGCAGAGACAGCACCTATATGGCCATTTAAAAGTTTCAAATTTTGTGGAGATAGGTAAATTGTCATACATGTAATCATGCAACTCACAAAACAAATCAATAAGAACGTGTGGTGCTGAAACAAAATTAAGAACTAAGTGTTTAATTCCTCTCAAAGCAGGAAACAGATTCAATGAACTCAAAGGAGGTCGGACCTCCAAAAGGGGAGAGGGTGTAATACATCAGTCTGAATTATGAGCAAAACCCCCCATACACTAGAACTGACCCTGTCTGTGTGACAAAGTATAACAGCCGAAATCTCACCCATAGTTGCTGAATTCCACAACCAATTAAGTTACATACGGAACGCTGGATCATCAATACAACTTCACATTAGCATTCCACAAAGACAATATGCACATAGAAAAATGTCTGGTAAATGCCCGGAAAATTACAAGTTGAAGATAACTATAGTGGAAATCATAGTGAATATTTCAATTATTTAGCCCGTGTGTCAGCCCCAGCTCCATCAGTCACTAGGGACCGATGTCATCACTGAACGTGACTATTCTATATTGTCATTAATCCTACAAAGGAACTGATGGTTTTTTCCAATCAGTCTTCAGCAACCACAGTCACTTATGTCTGAATCTTATTGAAGTCGGGTGGAACCGTTTTACATCTGAACCAGATGTGTGTGGATTTTAACTCCACTAGTAAACGAGTATTTGGTTATCAAAAGTATTTCGGACTGGATAACAACAATACTTTGTAAACAAAATCAAGCACTATAGCACCTTGTTTGCTTTTTGCAAAAGAAAAGGATACATTCCAAAATGATATATCAGTGAAAATGACGTGCACAAGAGTAAATCTTAATCAACACGATCTTCTAACTAATTTATATATCCAAGCAAGATAAAGCTAATATAGACGTCAACAGATCATAACATGAATCATAAGGTTATCTATACCTCAGGTCTCTCTTCTTTGTCGAGATCCGCAGCTTTAGAGTCGAGCATCATAGCCTCGACAGTGAGTTCCGCAGTGTGTTCAATCCAATAACTCTTTTGAACCTCACGCTCTTGTCCTACACATAACATTTCCCAACCAAAACCATCCAATTCAAACAAAGCACGTAACATAAGAGATGATTAACAGTCCTAACATACCTGAAACAGCAGCCATGGTTGATAGATGATAGACGAAACTGATGTGATGATTTGAAATGGTTGAAGAAGATAATGTGGATTGGGAATTAGTATATGGTAGAGAAAAAATGCTAAAAACCCTCAATGGCCAGACGAGATCTAGAGAAGCTCCTGGATCTACGGTTATTGTTTCTACCTTTCTGCTTCATCAATCATTTAAACGTAAAATGTCTTCTCTTTTTGTGAATTGGAATGGAAACGGAATGGCATTGAAATGGGAAAACAGTCGGCTACTTATATTACTGAAAGAGAGAAATGGGATCGCTACTGAAGCCGGGTACCAAACCTTACATAGGTTGTTTCATGAAATGCTCGTCTTAAAAATTGAGATTAAATTAAATAAGAAAAAAAAATAATTAATAACGAAAAATATATGATAGTATGTAAAAATAAAAAAAATCAACATATATGTGATGACTAATAACAATACAGAATATAAAAATATGACTAATTCTACTACTCTACTATACCACACGGCCAAACTTTAATCTAACTCTATTAATTTATTAGTTTGCTACTCTAATTTGCGACATTCACTCCTTTCTATCTAAGGTCATGTCCTTGATGAGATCCAATCTCGCCATATCTTATCTGATAAAAAAAATGAAATAATTTTAATTTTATAATCAATTATTGTTAATTTAATATTTTGAAATAAAAATGTATTTATTGTTATTTTGGATAAAAATATCCCCTTTTTTCCCTTATAAGCACATTTAAAAAAAAATTTAAAATGCATTATTTTTCTATAAATATTATTTTTTTTAAAAGAAACGACTTTCTAGTAATATACTGAAAATAATTTTCAAGATTTACATTGTTGATATATTGTCTCCTTCCTACTCACCAAATGCTACTAAACTTTGCCACCTCCTAACTCTCTCTCCCTAGTCCCCATCACATTTTAATCATGTTTTATTTTGTTACGTTATATAAAGTATTTTGGAATTAATTTTTAGCTTACTTATCAAATACGATAAAATAATTAAGAAATTTAATTTATTTTTAAAAGAATATTTTCCTTCACACCAAACACTATCTAACGTCAAATATTTAATTTTATAGAAAGCTTATTATATAAAGGAAAAAGGAATTTGATATATCCTTCAATTTTGTTATTTAGACTTGAAATATCCTTACAAAAGTAACTCATATATACTGTTAAACGTAAAAAATGACTTTGTTTCGAAAATTCAATTAATTACTCAATCAGTTTGAGTAAAATCAAATTCTCGAAATTTACAGAGTCGCCACTTAATTTTTAAAGTCAAAATTAAGAAAACTTAATTAATTTTAAAACCTAACAGAGAAAGTTTTAAAATTTAGAGAAAACAGGTTCGAGGTTCAATTTCTACTTTGAGAAGAAATTAATCATTCAAAGTAGCCGCTTACGTGCGGTCAACCGGCGATTAGAAAAAATTTGACTAAAATATTTTAAAGAATTTTAAACTTATTCAAATTATTTGGAAAGTAAAGGATGCACATTTTTTATTTCTTTATTTATTATTTGAAGAAAATACTAAAGATTTTTTAATAAGATAAATAAAAGATGCCACTTTTAAAAGAGAATCAATTAATTAATTAAAATATTTATTCATTCATTTTTTAAGAAAGATAATAAAAGAGCATTTTTTGTCATAACTAAATAATTTAAACTTGTTTGACTTTTGAAAAATAATAGCACTTTAAATTAAAAAGTTGATTGAAGAAAGAATGATTATTTTTTTTATCATTTTCGAAAAAGGAAGGAAAGTTATTATTTCAATTCTTTATCATTTTTATTCTTTTGAAGAACGTCTTTTGTTTTTTTTTTAAATATTTTATTTAAACATGACAAGAAAATTCCTTTTAAAGTAGATAAAAAGAAATCCGCGACAAAGTTAAAATCGTCGTTTATTTAACAAGATACGTGTTTGACAAGGCGTTATCTAAATAGAATATTGATTTGAAAAGGTATAGCAAAAAGACAAAGATTACGATAAATGTCATCTTTTTATTCAAATACCCGAACCCAAATGTCTACAAGGTGTTCAAAAATACATGTTGAAGCATCTATAGATCACATAAACAAACAACGAATAGGATAAAACAAAATTGCTTTAGAAAATACTGATAGTCCAACTACCGATTATGATTTTTTAAAAACTATTGATTTTAAAAAGGATTCTTTTATGGGAATGATGCAGATTGTAACTGTTCATCGTTGGCACATTAAATGTACTTTACTTATTAATGGTGAATTCACTGTCACTAGCACTGCAATGATCGATAGTG
>JBCEWC010014591.1:0-14268 GCA_038996855.1 Solanum aculeatissimum
GAACGAAAACTTTATACTTATAAAAACCGACGATTTAATCCTCTGTGTATAAGCTAAAACTCTATACACTAAATCATTTACTATATAGGTAAATGGACACATAAACGATTATATGATCTATTAAAACTTTTATTAAAAATTGAATAAACAATTGTTTTATAATAAATACTATATCTAAACTCATGGTTAATAGTATATATTTCATGGTTAATAGTATATATCCCAACAGTTAAGTTCTTGGTCTAAGTTTTGCCTCTAAGACAAAAGTCACAGAACATCTAATAAATCAAGACATAATGCGATAGTGTCAAACCTTACCCTTGGATTTTAAGTTGTTGTTTGGAAGTCTTTGAGCCAAGAGACAATAGTTATAGACCATGTAATAGTGTCAAGTATTGCCCATAAGACATAATTTGTAAAGTTTTTGATCTAAGTCTTATCTCTAAGACAAGAGTTATAGAGCATCTCAAAAATTAAAATACAAAAAACTGTGTTAAGTCTTGCCCATGGGACGTAGCTTATTTTTTAAAAGTTTTTATGCCAAATATTGCCTCTAAAATAAGAGTCATAAAGTATCTCGTGAAATTTTAAACCTCATATATTTAAAATAATAAATATGGGAAAAATTATCTTGAATCTTAGCTTGAATTTAGAAATTATTTTATTTAAAATAAATATAGAATATATAAAATAAATATTATTTATAGTTTCATAATTTAAAAAAAAGAAAGAAAAAATAAACATAAGAAAAAAATAGAAAAAAACAAAAGAGAAAAAGAAAGAAATAAAGAAAAGAAACAAAATACTAACAAAAAAAATGAAAGGGATAAAAAAAAAGTAGTGTAAATTCTTGCTACGAAGGTGAAATGATGAAATTCTTGCCCATAAGGAAAATCTGCATAACATAATGAGTCCTTATAGATGAGGGATAGTTTTGTTCAAAAATATATATACTATATTAAAAGTGTGAAGACCCTTAGAAATGTTGATTGAATTTTTTGCCCTTCATTAAACTTCTCTACTTTAGACAAAATCGTCTTTTCACCATTTTTGTTCTGTTAATATATTATTATTTTAATAATATTTAATATTGACTATAATAAGTATATTAAAAATTAAATGAAAAAGATTTCTTATTAAGCTTAAATTCCTACCCAGAGAATATTTTTTCAACTAAACTAGATTTGATCGAAAAAAAAAATTATTAAAAGACTTTCAAAATAATAGACAAAATTTTCCAAAAAGATAAGGCAAAAAGGTCCTAACAAATAGGAAGAGAAAAGTCAACAAAAGTAAAAAAATATATAGCGAAAAAAATCCAAATAAATAATTCTATACATGATTAAATTCTATACATGATTAACAATAAAGGTTAAAAAAACACCCTAATATTTAGTAATCTAAAAAATAGGAAGAAAAAAAAATCAAAAAAACCATTGACAGCGTTTTTGATAATTTTCTTTCCGCAACTTGATCATCTTTTTAAAGGAAAATAATTTTTTTCTTATTTAAATTTATTCATAATTAAAAAGAATTCAAAACATTAAAAACTTCTATGATAGCTTTTCTTATTTTACTAACTATTATTTCATATTTGAGGAACTATTTCTATTAAATTACTTTTACATATAATAAGACTTTTAAATAGACTTGCAAACTTTTAATACTAATCAAGTTTTAATTTAACCTACCAAAAAAAAATTTCAAATCCTTTTTTTTTCCAATAAAATTTTCACAAAAATATGTAGCGTATTTTGGTAAAACTTGTACTTAAAAGATTTTTAAAAAAATTAAGTAAACACTGTCTCTTTATTGTCACATTCAAAAGGATGTCAAGAAACAATGAAACAACTATCCAAGTAATTTTAGGAGTCTTCATCCCTATTCTTTTTTCCCATCTAATTTGTATCTTCTTCACATTTAGCTTTTCTTTTATACGCTGCAACCCGTAAGCATATGTTAACCTTCGTTTTAAGTCCATTGCTTCTACGTGTTATTTTTGTTTTAATCTTAATTTAATTGTGTGATTTTTATGTGTATTTTGAAATTTTATCTTTAGTTTTGTTCAAATAGGTTCATATTCTTTAATTATCCGTTTACATTTGCTAGGTTGTAACTTCACAAAAAAGAATGTGATCACAAGACAGGAAATTTCAAGTCAAATTCTAAATCTCATCAAAAACTAATTATTGAGGTATATTTTCAATCGACATAACGTATAATTTTATTTTATTTTTTATTTTCAAAATGTTGTTTGAACTTTTTGTCCTTCATTAAAAGACTATTTTTTTTTAGACAAAATCATCTTTTCATCCATTTTTCAATTATTATATTATTTTAATAATATGAAATATTAAATATAATAAACATAATAAATGGAGAAGATTTTCTTATTATGGTTATATTCCTACACAAAGAATCATTTTCCAACTAAAATAGATTTGATGCAGAAAAAATAATTAAAAAATCATTCAAGCAATAATAATAATATAAAAAAGTTCTTTAAAAAACCCCAAAAAGGTTTAAAAACCATCCAAAAAAGTAGGCATTTTTTTTTTAATAAAAAAATTAGACCTGGTCAAAAAAAAATCAATTTATATTAAAAGTGTGAAGATCTTTAGAAATATTATTTGAACTTTTTGTCTTTCATTAAAAGAATATATGCTTTGATCACGCGCAAAGCGCGTACAATAAGACTAATATTCTTAAAGAAAGGAATGAAAGGTATTTTTACAAAATTACGGTTATTAGAGGTATTTTATAAAGACCATCCTTTTAGGAGTATTTGTGAACACAGCCCCACGCAAAGTGGTCATCTGAATTGGGCCTGAACGTTGTTTGGGCTGATCTAGTGATCCATAACTTGGGACGTCGTCGTTTTGGATTGACGGGAATTTCTTCGGTTTGATGGCTAAAAATCCACTTCATGGAAGAGACCGAAAGCAAATTTGATTGGTATATGTTACCAGAAAAAGTGTAGTGATGAACAAGAAAGGTCTCGCCATTCTTATGCGAACCAAAATGCGACCTCTTTCCCCTGCCTCTGCCTCGGTAAGCTTTACTGAACTCCTTTTTCCTCCTTTTTTTGGCCTATTCATTAAATTCATTATTTTCGTGTTTTTTTTTTTTGGGTATTGAATTGAAAGCAGAGCAAGAACAAATTGAATCAAATGCAAGCCCCTCTACTGGAAGTTGATAAAGTTTCTTCTCATCGGGATGCTTCACTTCTTCCAGAAAGGTTTGTTTTTGATACACTCATCTCTTTTTATCTCTCTATTTTAGTTATCCACCAGAACAGTTTTAGTATCATTCTTTTGAAGATCCACATAAAGAAAAATAATTTTTATTGCAGTTTTATAAGATTTGTAGTTTGATAAGCAGGCTTCAATTTTTTTTTTTTTTGAAGTCCTCTAGCTTCTTAATGTTAGGATCCACAATTTTCAATATGATGATGCTGTTTTACCTTATCGATGTTGTTTATCTATATCAGGTTACGTAGCTTCTCTTTTTGGAAAACAATAGTTCATATTATGTGTGACCTGATAGTGATCCAAGGGTGTGGCATAGTGGTTAATGTCAAGTGTAAATTAAACCCATCAAAATCAGAACTGTGAGATTATTTTTCTCACAGAAATAACAAATAAAGAAAGAATGATGTCTTGGGAATTAAATATAATGGTTCAATTTTCAGAGAGTTTAGCCAAGTAAGGGAGTCAATGCACTCAGCCATGTCAACGAGCAAGACAGAAATTGTGGATGTTGCTCTGGATGACTTTTCAGAGGTGAACTTTCACCACAACATGAAATATTCCGTTGTTGCTACTGATACTCTGTTTGTTGTCAAGTTAGCAATTGTTGAATGTTAACCTTTGCAGGGATACTTTTTGCTTTCCCCAGAAAATCGTTATAAGATGCTTCTTTCACTAGCCAAAGAGTATGATCTCAATCGGAGCCAAGTTCGCGAGTTAATGAAGCAGCATCTTGATCTTCAGCTCCCAAGTGGTGGGTTGTTTTCATTCTTATGAGAGTGTATTCTTCATTACATTATTTTGTTAGTTGCGCTTAGAAGCTTAGAGGTTTTGCAGATAAGGCTGAAGATATTGGTCATGAAGAAGAAGGATCATTATCAGCTTTCTGCAGGATTGAGCGGAATTTAAGGCAGGCTCTCAAGCCTATGTATGAAGTTCTTTTTGAGCGTCTCAATACACATCCTGGGGGATTGAAGTTCCTGTCTGATATTCGAGCTGATATTCTTTGTCTTCTCGAGTAAGGTCATGTCCCAATAAAGTGATCTGTTTTTTTTTCTTTTTTTTATTTTTACAAACACAGTGTCCTGGTTATAAGATCAAGGAAAATCTGCAGATTCATTGGAAATGTGTTTTTAATTTCTGTATTGCTTATACCTATGAAACAGGAACTTCATAGATGGTTATTCAATGAATTTGCAGAGACGTAAATATAGCATCTCTGCGAGCATTGGATTCCCACCTCAAGGAGAAACTGATTACATGGCTTAGTCCTGCTAATTTGGAGCTTCACAACATTACGTGGGATGATCCTGCGTCTTTGTTGGAAAAAATTGTTGCTTATGAGGTACTTCTTCTTTTTCTTTGCTCGTACTCTGCTTTCATGTATTAAATCTGATATATACTACATTTTGTATAAATTTTTCTTGTACACAGGCTGTGCATCCAATAAGCAATCTTATAGATCTGAAAAGAAGGCTAGGAATAGGTCGCCGCTGCTTTGGGTATTTCCATCCAGCAATACCTGGTTAGTAAGCCTTGTCATGGTTGAGGAGTTGAACTCTACTTAGAGTTCTGTTTCCTATTGTCTCCCATGTGTTTCATAATTGAAAATGACACTTTATGTGAGTGGATATGCTGACATGACTAGATCAAGGATTTGGATCCTTTCTTATGAGATATTCAGCATATGATCTTGTTTTTAGCCATGCTGGTTGAAGTTCATAAGGTGCGGATTTATGCATCACTTTCTGAAGCCACATACAGGAGGTGCACTTTTTCTGGAATCTGAAATGTGGATTGGTTAGTATCAGGAATGGAGAGAGTTGGCCTTTAGGCAGTCTATTGAATTTTTATATATCAACCCGTGATTGTTAGTATCTTTATTTATGCAATATAAGATATATTTATCAAATCAAAAGTAAGACTAGTGTCAGGAAGGCTTTGATGATTAGATAAAGAAGTGTGAGAATGGTTGTCTTAGTTTAAGAAATATACTGAACTTTTTGTCTTCAGATATGGTTAACCAATTCTCGAGGTTTGGCATGAATGAAGCATCACTCAAATCAGATCTTATCATATTGTCTATCCATTCTGATAAAGCATCTTGTTACTCTCCTCTTAATAGAACAAATGAAACCTACTGTTGTTTTTTCTCCAGGTGAACCACTTATTTTTATTGAAGTTGCTCTTATGAAGGATGTGGCAGCAACCATACAGGTGAACGTCTTGAATTCATCTAGTTTAACTTTGTCGCTGCTCACTTCCATTAAGGACTCTCTAATCATTGCAGGAGGTCTTATGGGACAATCCTCCAATTTCTGAACATGAGGCTTCTTGTGCAATTTTTTACTCTATTTCGTCAACTCAGGTACAGACCATCTTAGGTTTGAAGAGCTCTAGAGGTAATGTTCAAGACAAAATGAACTGCATTATCACTTATTGGTGTTGGTGTAGTTTAGAGTATATAGATGATCCTGTGGCTATTGTCGACATCCTAGGATCCTTTTAAGATGAAGGAGGATCTAGTGATGGTTTTGCTCTTTTCTTTATCTTTTAGTTTGACAGGCACACTACCCTGGATGTAGGATATGCTGTAAATTTTTGGATACTAGCTTTGAACTGATGATTGATATACAAATTATTATCTTTATCCAAAAAAAAAAAGAAAAACAAAAAAGAGAACAGTTGGATCTGGTTTTGGGAAATTGGATTTTTGTTTTTCATTCATGGAAAATTTCCCAGAGAGATAGGGGGCTAATCTCCTCTTCTAATCTTCTCCTTATTTAGTATACCTATTTAGTATCGATATAGTATCTTATCTTATTCTTCAATTTTACTGCCAGTTGCTTCATTTGCTTTGTTTATCTTGCTATTTTGCTGATGCTATTGTCCTTTCAATCCTGCTTTGATTTCACTTCTTTTGAGTTGAGGGTCTATCAAAAACAACATTTCTTACCCCACAAATGTAGGGGTAAGTTTTGTGTACATCCTACCCTCTCCAGACACCACTTGTACGACTACATTGGGCATGTTGTTGTCGTTGTTACTATATGGATGAAAGCAAATTTAAACGTATGTGGTGGAAATATTAATTCATTTCTGTTGAAGGAAAAACATTCTGGCTGGAACAAAAAGAAAAAACAACGGTTAAGGTAAAGTTAACTCTTTTGGTCACTTTCTAGATGCAGTGCCCTTTTTCAGCCAAAGGTACCATTGGAAGTATTTTTGGGTATCCACTTGAGGTTTTTTTAGAAAGATGTAGTAATATAGTTCCGTATTTATCCGTAAAAGGAAATCTGGTTAGAAAGGTTGAGATATAGAAGAGAAAGATATGTTTATTCACAGACAACATGCTCTTTTAAATAGAGCTGCTGATCCAATATAGTAAAATCCCAACAGAAACCTAGAATACAGGAAACTACTAAAGTCCTAAATAGTAAAGATGACTAACTACATATATCATCTGATAGCTGTAATATAGGAAACTAATAACTCCTAAACTGAAGGGTCACATTTATCATCTGTTGATATGCCTCTGCAAGTTAGGGGTGACTAGAAAAGACCCAACTTGTGAAAATGACGCTGAAAAGCTATACATGGAAGAGGCTTGGTGAAGACATCAACGACTTGATCAGCAGAATTCATGAGGAAATGGTATCTCTTTAGGATCTACTCCAGCTTTTAGATATTAGTTAAAAGTGACGAACCTCAATTGCCTTTTGTTGAACTTGTTTGCGAACAAAGTGAAAGTCATTGGGTGGTGCTGACGTTGTCATAGAAAATAGTTGGTGAAGCAGACAACGATAAGTGAAGCTCTCGGAGCAAATTCGTTAGCCAATTGACTTCAAAAATAGCAGCAACAATAGCTCGGTACTCGGATTTCGTAGATGAGAGACAAACTTTTGCTTTTTGGAAGACCAAGAGATTGGTGAGTTTCTAAGGTAGACAACGTAACCTGTTGTTAAGGTTCTATCTTGTGGATTTCCAGTCCAATTAGAGTCAGAATAAGCAAGTAAATGGTCTATTGGTTGGCGACTTAGCTGGACTCTCAATGTGCCTGTGTGTTTCAAGTGGTGCAACCAAATTTTGATAGCTTTCCAATGAGACACTTTGGGATCATGCATAAATTGAGACAACTTGGTCACAACAAACCCGATGTCAGGCCTAGTGAAGGATAGATAATGAAGCTTACCAATGATTCTTCTGTAAAGGGAAATGTCAACTACAGAGTTAGCTTCTGAATCAGCAAAGGAACAGGTTGATGTCGCTGGTGTTGGAACACCCTTGCAATCAGTCATATGTAACTCATCCAGAAGATCCATGACATATTTTTATTGAGATAAATATATGGCAGTTGGCATGGATGTCACTTCAGTACCCACAAAATAATGCAAGAGGCCAAGATCTTTTAGAGAGAATCATTGGGAAAGTGATGTAATTATGGACCTGAATACTGCTCATAATAATTATTCATCAACATATATGAGAATGCATACTACAACTCTAAAATTATGAAAGATAAACAAAGATGAGTTAGATTTTGACTTAACAAACCCAATACTTGTCAAGTAGGTGGTGAGCTCGGTGTACCATGTCCTAGGACCTGCTTAAGTCCGTGTATGGCCTTTTTGAGCTTGCAAATGCATGTTGAATGTTGGGAGGACTCGAAACAAGGAGGTTGTCGCATGTACACGTCTTCTTCAAGATTGCTTTGCAGATTGGCATTAGTGACATCTAACTGGTGAATAGGCCAAGATCATTGAGCAACAATTGCAAGGACTAAGCGAACTATTGTAGGCTTGACAATAAGGCTGAATGTGGAATGATAGTCTAACTCAAGTTTTTGTGTGATGCCCTTGGCTACTAGACGAGCTTTATACCTATCAATGCTTCCATCAGGTTTATGCTTAATTTTAACCAACCATTTACAATCCATAACATTCTGAGTGGGTTCACTAGGTACCAAATCCCATGTCTAGTTTCTGATTAGAGCATCATATTCTGCTTTCATTGCTTCTTGCCATTGGGGATATAGTTGTGCTTGATGGTAGGAGCGAGGAATTGGTGGGGATGGATTGGTTTTGACAAGAAAGCTCTTGGGTTTTAGGCTATTTGTTTTGAGCGGGTAACCATTGGGTGAGGAAAGGTGGTTGGTTTCAGTTGTGACGGTAGTTGAGGGGCTTGGACAAATGTAACCGTAGAGGTCCAATGTGTATAGGTTTGGGTTATGGGTGGCTTACTTCTAGTTACTGGAGAAAGAGAGATAGGTGTGGATTGAGTGCTTGTTGGATTGTTGATAGATGTACCTAAGCTTGGCAATGCCACTGAGGAAGGAACAGAGAGAGACCTTTACGCACCCTTTAACAATGGTTGAGGTAGTTCAAAACAATGCGGCTCTGCTGGGATATTATTGTGCATCTCTTTTGAAGGGAGATAAGTCATCCCAGGAAATTTTCAAATTCTGATTTTTTTATTTAGAAAAAGTATTAGTAAAAGGGTAACTAGTTTAAAAAATTACTACGTCTCTAGAAAAATAAACTTTGGAGGTAGTCGGGTCAAAGCATTGATGACAGTGATATTTATTTGAAAATTCCAAGTAGACACAGGGCTTTGATTTTTAACCAAGCTTATTTTGTGCATATGGTTTTAACAACAGGTAACATAAACAACAAAAAAGTTTGACGCCATAATTTGGTGATGCTTGAAATAAAAGCTCATATGGACAATTATCTTTTAAATTTGGGGTTTTCATTCTATTTATGAGAGAAACAACTTGATGACATGCAAAACTCCAAAAGATGGTTAGTAAAGAGACTTGATGCATTAGAGTTTTTGCAGTCTCGACAACATGGTGATGTTATCTTTCAACTACAACAACTCTTTGTTGCGTATAAGGTGGGGAAATTAAGTGTTCAATGCCCTGTGATTTTAAATAAGAAGTTAAACTCTGAAATTCACCTCCTCGCCGATATGAAAAGATAATATTTTTGTTTGAAATCGACATTCAAGCAAAGGATGTAGAGTTTTGCAAACATCTAAGACCTCATGTTTGGATTGAATCATGTGGATCCACATGTATCTTGAAAACTGATCCACAAATAAAATATAATATCTTTTTCTATCGATGGAAAAAATTGGTGATGTGCTCCACAAATCATTGTAAATAATTTGTAGAAGCCTATGTGTGACGGCCCGCCACTTGATCTTGCAAAAAGGGGGAGGAAGCTAGAGTCTTTGGTGGTTTATGGAAGACTCTAGAATTATATAGGAAGATTTTGTAGTCTTTAGTTCCCTCTAGATTTTTGTGGAATATTCTAGAGAGGGGCTAAAGTGTAAATAGTGAGGGACTTGTAATGTAAATATTATTTGCACATAAGCCCCTAGGAAGTAGTATAAATAGAGGGGCCATTCATTTGTAGCAACCATCCAGAAATCCAAGAAGTGTAAGCAATCTTCTAAGCAATATAAAAAGTCTTCTTTCATAAAAGCTCTCTAGTCTTCTCAATTCAGCGTTCCCTTAGCGATCTAGTTAAAAAGGGCTTACTTGTATTTGCAAGATCGTGAAAGAATCGTGAGCAAATCGACAAGTGCCGCACGGGAGTCTTAGCGAAGTTCTAAGTCCGTGACAGAGTGGTATCAGAGCAGGTTTGAACTAAGGGAAGCATGGCAAGTGGAGGAGACTTTGACGCTACCAACGCCACCAACTCTGTGTTAGATGTTGGCAAGAAATCACGCAAGGGTAAGAAGAATTCTAAGAGGAATGAGGAGCTGCCAATCGAGCCGCCAGCAAGCGAGGTTGTGACAACCCATTCACTCTCGACCGCGGAGTTGAGTGACGATGAACGAGGTGAGGAGCCTGTCAACGTCCCGCTCGACATAGGATGGGTCGCAAGGGTGGATGCTGCCAGACAAGCGGTGGAGTTCTTGGGCAAGCGCTTGAATGAATTCGATGGCAAGTTCAAAACCTTGGAGGAATTCACCCTTGAGGAGAATGATGACATCCGGAAGGAGTTGGGCGGACATCAGGCGGCGGAGTATGAGCTGAGGGAGATCATCACTTCCTTAGAGTGCCGACTCATGGAGGCACTAAGCAAGATGGAGGCCATGAGTTCCACGATAGGGGCTATGAGTTCCACGATGGGGGCTATGAGTTCCACGATGGAGACCATGAGTTCCACGATGGAGATCACGAAGGCCACCATGGAGGCCATGGGTGCAAGGATGAGGGCACTTGAGGAAGGTGCAGCTGATGGGAGATGCGTAGGATTTGCTGGAGAAAGGGAGGCCAAGATCGAGGCCCCCAAGACACCGGCGTTCAAAGGCGCACGTGACGCGCAGGAGGTGGAAAATTTCTCGTGGCACTTGGAAAATTATTTCAAGTGTAACAAGGTAAGGAGCGATGAGGCGAAGATCAACACAGCCGTGTTGTATCTAACGGAGATGGCCATATTGTGGTGGAAACGTAAAGAATCGGAGATAGGGAAGGGGTTGTGCACCATTGACACGTGGGAGCAGTTCAAGAACGAGTTCAAGAAGACCTTCTTCCCGAACAATGTCATCTATGAGGCGAAGAGGAAGTTCAGAGAGCTGAGGCAGATGGGCAGCATAAGAGCCTACGTGAAGGAGTTCACTACCCTCACGCTCTAGATACCCAACCTCACAGATGAGGATATGAGGTTCCACTTCATGGACGGCTTGTAGAACTGGGCCAGGACAGAGTTAGAACGCCGACAAGTTAGGACCATCTACGAGGCCATCACGCAGGCAGAGTCTTTGACAGACCTTCGGCATGGCAGGCATGAGAGCGACCAAGAAGAGGAGTCGAGGGGTAGTCATGACCAAGGTGGGGGAGATGGTGGCAAAGGCAAAGGATGGCAGCCACAACCCAAGCAGCATGATACCTACAGGCCTGATAACAGGAGGGTCGGTCGTCAAAGCAACGGAGAGGGCAAGGCACAACCCAAAAAAGAGTTTAAGTGTTACCTATGCGGTGGGCCGCATAGTTATAAGAAGTGCCCCGAGCTGAAGAGCCTTGGTGCCATACTGCGAGAACGGAAGGAGCAGAAGGAGCAAGAAGAGGCACCTGATTCATGGGAAGGATCGGGCACAACACGAGTTGGCGTGATTGGGCTATGCGGAGCCATCACGCAACAGCCGAAGAAGCCGAAGGGGTATAGCACACAGTACGTGGACATGACAATCAATGGGCGACCCGCTTGTGCCATGGTCGACACAGGCACAAAAGCTAATATCGTGACTAAGTCTGCGGCAATAAAGTTGGGGCTGAAGTATAACCTAAGTAATGCGCAACTTAGGACGGTCAATGCGCCAATGACTCCTGTTTGCAGAGTTGCTTAGGGAGTCAACATAGAGTTGGGCGAGTGGCATGGTAAGACCAACTTCCATGTCGCACAAATAAATCTCTTTGACATAATTCTAGGACAAGAGTTTTTCCAGAAGTGCCACGCAGTGATCGACCCATACCTCCAACGACTCGTGGTCATGGAGCAAGGAGGTTCCTTCATAGTGCCTTTAGCCAATATGCCTAAGTTAGAGAGACGAGCTCAACTGTCGGCCTTACAACTTGTGAAAGGGCCCAAGGAGGGGAAGTCGATGTCGTGTTCCACGCCCGCTAGGGGGAAAGGTCGTCAAAAGAGAAGTCGACGAAGGAGGCCAAGCGGGGACAGGGACAGCCAACCGCAACAGTGCTCCTCGGGTGTTGAAAGAGGCAAAGTCCAAGGAAGACCACAGAGGGACGGCATGGAGACTTGCGGCAGTCCAAAGGTGGAGGAGACAAGGAGTTCGAGAAGAGCCCGGGAATGCCTACTACAGCATTGCGCCGAGGACGTCGCAACATCAGGTGGGGGAGAGTGTGACGGCCCGCCACTTGATCTTGCAAAAAGGGGAGGAAGCTAGAGTCTTTGGTGGTTTATGGAAGACTCTAGAATTATGTAGGAAGATTTTGTAGTCTTTAGTTCCCTCTAGATTTTTGTGGAGTATTCTAGAGAGGGGCTAAAGTGTAAATAGTGAGGGACTTGTAATGTAAATATTATTTGCACATAAGCCCTAGGTAGTAGTATAAATAGAGGGGCCATTCATTTGTAGCAACCATCCAGAAATCCAAGAAGTGTAAGCAATCTTCTAAGCAATATAAAAAGTCTTCTTTCATAAAAGCTCTCTAGTCTTCTCAATTCAGCGTTCCCTTAGCGATCTAGTTAAAAAGGGCTTACTTGTATTTGCAAGATCATGAAAGAATCGTGAACAAATCGACAAGTGCCGCACGGGAGTCTTAGCAAAGTTCTAAGTTCGTGACATATGGCTCTGCAAAGAATTTGAAGAAAAAGATTGCCTGTGGCTTTTGTTTGATTGGCATGAATTACAATTGGAAAGAGAGTCTTTCTTAACTGGATTGGAAAATTTATTTAAAAACATATCTAAAGTACGACGTGTTGGATGCCCCAAACGCCGATGCCACACATCTAAAGAAACAACCACATTGCATTGTGGTGGAGAAGAAGAAGAACTGTCTAGCGGCCACTCATAAAGATGTCCTCTACTCCGCCCTTGAACTAATGGCGCCCCCGTACTCAGATCCTTCACAGGATAAGAAAATGGAAATAATTCAATAGATGTTTTATTGTCACCACAAAATTGAGAAATTGATATCAAGTTACTGGAAATGGAGGGGGAGCAAAGTATATTGGATAATTGAAAGCTAGAATTAGATGCAGATAAATCAGTGTTACCAGTGCAAGAAATTGGTAGGGTGTTACCATTTTCCATAGCGATTTCTTCTGGACCATTGTAATTAGCACGTTGTTAAGACTTTGTGTATCCGATGCAACATGATGTGTAGCTCCTGAATTGACTATCCATGAGGTAGATTGCTGCATGCATTGTCCAGCGAAGTTGGCCCGTGCTTGAAAATGATTATGAGACTGAGAACGACAAATGCAAGCAGAGTGTCCAAGTCGGTCACATAACTGACACACTAAGTTGACTTCTTGTGAATCAATGCGACGATTGCGCCCTAGCTGAGGACGTCGTTGCTGGTGGTTGTTTGAGCGCCTATCATTGTTGATGATACTGTTCCTTGTTTGAGAGTTGGACTTTTAAGCAACAGCAACAGTAATTGTGGTGGATTTAGGCGGAGCATTGTGTTTGAGGAAAAGCTCGTGAATAAGCTTTTCACATATGAAATTGGGGTGTCTTGTGCTTGAATTGCTACAGAGATTTCTCGATATTCTGGTCCAAGACCAATGAGAATCTTGACAATGAGTTCCGCATTGGTGACAGGAGCTCCTGCAGTTGCAAGCTCATCACAGAGAGATCGCACTTGGTTGAGATAGTCCATTATAGGACTCTCTTTGCAGAGACAAGGAGGCGATCGCGCAAGCTGAATATACGAGTTTGTGACTTATTGGCATAAGCCGTATGGAGAGAATCTTATGCTGCTTTGGCAGTGGTTGCAACCGCTACAATGGCAGGAAGAGTTGGATCTACTGATGAGAAAATTGCATTTTGAATTAACTGGTCCTGACGAAACCAATTAACGTAATCAGGGTTGGTAACTTTTAGGTGGTGGTTGTTGGTGATCTCGGCAGGAGCAAGGATAGTCTCATCTAGATGTCCATAAAGATCATGTCCTCTCATGAGCATGGGCACTTGAGCCTTCAACAGTGAGAAATTATGGCTGCCAGCAAGTCTAATCAGAAGCTAGGTAACCGAGTTGAATGAACAATGGTAGTAGTGTTGGTTGCATCAGAATTGGTGATTGCGGGTGCCATTAGTGATGGGTGGGTAATCAGAAACTTACAATTCTCTGAGGAGAAGAAAAGCTCTGATACCATATAAAGGTTTGAGATATAGAAGAGAAAGATATGTCTATTCACGGTACAACATGCTCTTTTAAATAGAGCTGCTGATCTGATAAGGTATAATACTGTGAGAAATATTGGAGAGGAATATTATTGAATTGTTGTTCTACATTATTACATTGAGACCCTATTTATAGATACTA
>JBCEWC010014592.1:0-14268 GCA_038996855.1 Solanum aculeatissimum
ATGATCATTCCATGTCAATGCAAGGGAGTAGCTCATCTACATGGGCTTGCAAGCAAGCATCATTACATGTCATTATGATGCAAGCACCCATTATGCTTAAAGAGCCATGGCATGGGACTATGTGATCACAATTCATAACATTACATGAATACATGAATTTCAAGAGTTTCCATCATGGGTTAAATAGGAACAATAACATGCACATGTCATGAATGAGATACAAGAACATGGGTAATGACATTCAAACTTGATTTAACAATGTGAAAGACAATTGATATTAAAACATGTAGAAATCCATGAATAAGCCATAATGCAAGTTACCCATGCTTTATTAAATCATGAAATTGAACATGTAAGTTGAACAATAAGGGTTTCAATAATCATACATGAATTCAAGTGAAAAATCATGTTTAAATCACCTAATAATTACGGTACTCAAGTCCCAACACTAATCTACAACAATATCGGAAGAACCCATACCTTAATTGAAAGCTTGAAATCAAATTTAAAGGGTTAGGGTTCTTAGGATATTCAAGGATGAAAGAGGATCTTTTAATCAAGTCCCAAATACCTAAATTCCACCAACAATTTGCAAATTTAAACCTCATCAAGGTCTTCTTCCCCAAATTCTCCAAGATTTCTTCAATGGAGGCTAAAAGAGTTTTAGAATTTCAAAAGAGAGTGTAGGAGAGTTTGAATGGATGAATGAGGGTTTGAGGAATATTTTAGGGGTTTAGGAGACCTTATGGTACCAAACAAAAGTTTAGGGAAATGTTAAATCACAAAATTACCATTAATAAAACGGAACTTTCCGAGACTAAGCAGATTCAAACGGTTTCTACATTGCCCGCCAAATGGCTAACTGGCAGTGTAACCCTCCATCAAAAATTCCTTAGCCAAATTTAGACCAACCACAGCTTGGCCAAGCTTCTGCCCCACTTGACGGTCCACCAAACGGTTTGTT
The DNA here is from genome assembly GCA_038996855.1 of Solanum aculeatissimum. NCBI lineage: Eukaryota > Viridiplantae > Streptophyta > Magnoliopsida > Solanales > Solanaceae > Solanum > Solanum aculeatissimum. The sequence continues at coordinate 965 of JBCEWC010014592.1, forward strand.
TGAGGTCTCACGGGCCGTGCGGTGGTCCCTGGACCTTAACTTAGTTTGTGGGGTGGGTCCTTTCCACCCCATGTTGTCTGGACCATCACACGGAACCCCACACTGACCGTGAACAGTTTCACAGTCCGTCTCCCATGCCCCGGGCCATTTTTAGGGCCCCTTTCCAGAGTCTTCCTAATTTAAGGCAGTCTCACTCTTTGGGCCATAACTTTCTCATACAAACATGGAATTAAGTGAAACTAGTTGCATTGCTAAGATAATTAAAATATCTTTCATTTTATATGTAATATTTCACACGGTTCAACCCACATAAAAAGTTATGATTTTTTTAAAATACACTGTCAAAACTGTCCCTCTAGGCCACCAACTAGCCCATTTTGCGTTCGGCCACCTAAACTCAACCCATGGCTATCAAAACTCAACCATGACAAGTAGTACATCATATGAGGCAAACCATAAGGAGCTTTTGAAAATTTTTGGGTTATTACAAAGACGTGGAGAGTGCAACGTGGGAAGCAAAGTTGTACATGATGGAGCGATATCCCTATCTCTTCCAATCTACTGAAGCCTAAGGTACTAGCTTCTATCCCTTCTAATGGCCCTAATTCTTTAAATTCTTGAGTTTCATGACATTGCATGCATACATGAGCACAAAAATGATTTAAATGATGTTTTGACATCAATTTTGAATTACTTTTGAAATGATGCATGATCCATTATGAGTTGTGGTTAGAGATGTCTCTTGTTTGATTGATGTCCTTAAGCTGTAGTTTTAGCTCTTTGGAGGATGAATGTTCCTAAGGGAGAGATGATGTAACGACCCTAAATTTTTTGAACTTCATAATGGTTGGTCAAGGTTAGTATTGAACTCGTCATGGTTGAATTTTGGTAGTCATGGGTGGTATTTAAGTGGAAGAATTCAAAGTAATTATTTTGGTGGAAGGTTGTAAGACCGATTAGGTAGCATGGACTTTGAAAAGCCATATCTCTCGGTATGAGATGAACTGTGTGGGCTATTATATATCAAATCGAAGTTCTTTGAGTTTTCTTCACAACGCAGCTGGTTCACTTGATTCAGAGTTTGGATTTAGAAGTTATAGCCTTTCCTGTGAGACTGTCCATACTCGGAAGTATGCTAGAAAAAGGATTCGAAATGGAGCCCAAGTGAAGGACCACGTACCGTTTGGTTATTCACGGTCTGTGGTGTGTCCCGTGAGGTTTTCTAGTGAGCTCCCTTGGATCTTGGAATAAGCCCCGAACCAAGTGCAACTCTAGGGACAACTTCATGGTCTGTGTGAGCTTTCACGGTCCATGAAGGGCCCCGTGAAGTGATCTAGAGAGCTGGTCAAGGCTCGGGGCTGGACTCTAGACTAACTGATGCTCCACGGACCACTACATGGTTCGTGTGCAGCTACATAGTGTGTGAGCCCCCCCGTGAGTTGATCCAGAAAGTCCCCCGAGAGTTCAAGCCGAAGCTGAGACCAAGTGAGTTCTCACAGACAGGTTCATGGTCCGTGAATTTGTAGACGACACCTGGGCAGCTTCCGTGAGGCACTATTTCTGTGATCTAGTTTCTTTCATTAATGGTTAATTCATAATTTTGTTTAATCCCATGCCCCTTTTAGCCTTTGTAAAGTCTCTTCAAGCCCTCAAATCAAACTCTAATCCCCTTTTATTCATACTAACACTCTTCAATCCTCACAAAAATTCTCTCAATCCTCTTGACCTCCATTGATGAAAGCTTGAAGAAATTTGGAAAAAAATCTTCTATTTTGCAAAATTATCTAATTCTCTTGGCTAATATCAAGGTATGATGGATTGATTTCATGGATTTCCTTTCATCCATGAAGACCCAAGAACCCTTATCTTTAAATTATGAATTATAGCTTTTCTTTAATTATGACTTCTTTAAATTTTGATGTATTTAATTGAATTGAGTTGTGGGTTGCAGAAATTAGGTGATTTAAAGTTGTTTTAAGTTTGAAATTCATGAAGTACATTGAGACTCTTGAAAGTCTAATGTGCATTTCCATTTGATGATTTAATATGCATGGGTAAATTGCATTATGTTTTGAATTGAGATTTTTCTCATGAATGATGAAATTCTATTTAAGAGCATGACCCTCTTGTTATGATATGATATGTTAAGACTTATGATCACATAGTCTCTTGTTATGGCTCTTTGAGCATTATGGGTGCTTGCACCATTTTGATATATTATGAAGGCTTGATATGATAAGCTATGTAGATGAGCTACTCCCTTTGCATTGATATGAAAATGGTTTTGGAAATTCTTGTTGGCTTTTTAGCCTAAGTACGGGTATGGATTTGATAATGACATGGTTTGCCTAATGATGCATAGTTTTGAAAAGAATGTCACCTTCTCTTTTGAAAAGCTTGCATATATATGTGTATTCCCATGGGATGAGGCTTAGTATCGAGGGATTGGATTCGGGGTGGACTATCTCCAAGGGTCCATACTTATTTCCATCAAACTATGTGCCAACATGGGATTTCTCTCTAGATGAGATGACTTGTTATAATTTCTCTTGTTGAAGGGTGACTAGGGATCTACCTGGCAAGTAATCCGAATCTAAGTAGTAGCTCACTCGGATTTCCTCTGTCGTCGGTTGAAGTCACATCCATGCTATGATATGATTCATAGGTTGCATTTCATGTATCATGACATGACATATTGTTATGATATATTCATCTTTTGGCTATGTGCATTCATTTCGTATCACTTGTCCCCTTGTCATCTCACTTGGTCATATTATTATGTCATATGCATTGCATTCCCACATACTTAGTGCATATTATGTGCTAACCCATACTCTTTGTCTACATGTTCTAACCATGTAGGGAACGACGATGACCTCTATCTCCCGTTGGACGACGAGTGACATCTTTGAAGTTATTTGCTTGTGGTGAGCCCTTTTGTTCAAGGGCAATAACTACTTTCTCTCTTCCTTGTATTGTTTTATTTTCCTTTCTTTATTACTTGAGGGTGATCCCGAATTATGTCGAGGCCTGCTCTATCTTATATAGAGGCTCTGTTCGACATGTAAAACTTTTGCACGTTGTATTATGTTTTGGTGAGATATTATGGCTATATTTTCTTATGGAAGTGATGGTCTGATTATGCTTATGATTACGTTTGTGCTTGTGAATGTTGGTAATGTGCTTATATGGGAAGTCCCCGAACCCGGTATGCCCCCATAGCTTGAGTCCTACTTACCCGCCCCTTAGAAATACTTTTAAGTGCTATGTGATCCATGTCCATCCCATCCTCGGTAATATCCCCATAGCATGAGTCCAAAGACTCATTCTTTTTAGAAATATGTGCTATGTATTTACTTTCTTGTGCTTCCAAACCGATAATATGAGTAATGATGCTATGATGGCTTGATCGAGGACTTTCGGGTTCTCCTTTGTCATGTCACATCTAGGCCCCACTTCCGGGTTGTGATATTTGATGCTTATGGAGGCTAATCATATGCCCTATATTATGTTGATGTTGATGGGATATGTTGATAAGATGTTGAAAGTCCTAAGTCCCTACTCCCTTAGCTTGAGTCCTATAAAACCCACCCCATAGGCTTGTTTTGTGTTGAATGAGTAATTGCAAGTGCCATGTTCCCTATACCCATAGCTTGAGTCCCGAATTCCTGTACCTTAGACTTACTTGTTAAAATTGTGTTAAAATGAGTCTCATGCTCCCTTATCTCGTAGCTTGAGTCCTAATACCCTTATCCCTTAGTATCATTTTATAATGTTTGAATTGCCTTCTAAACCGATGATGTGCTTAAGTATGCTAAGAGGCTTATTTTGAGAATTTCAGACTCTCATTCCCCATGTTACACCTAGGACCTAGGCTTGGATAGTGACAAGCTTGGTATCAAACAAAGGTTTTAAAATAATCCTTGGAGTCCAACATGCTGCATCGAGTAGAGTCTTATTCATGGACTTGAAGTATACCACTCCTATGAGTAGTAGGCTATGAGGTATTTTAAGAAATGTCTCACTTCTTCATTGTCCATGTCGTTCCATAGAATGTGTCGTGAGGTTTTCTAACTCTGACAAATATCCTTGATGCCCTTACAAAAAATGCCTCCAAGAAGAACCCCTTAACCAAAATAGACCCCTACTAATGAGGACCAAGTTCCTCAAAAGCCCATAGGGGAGCCAGTTACCTAAGATTAGTTTCAAACTGATTTTGCCATGTTAGGTCAAGTTGTGACTAATTAGGCTAGACAGGCCATCCTCACACCACATTTACCCACCCCGACTTCTAAGGTGAGAGACTTCAATCGAATGAACTCTCTGAAATTTTATGGTTCAAAGGTTGATAAGGATTCCTAAGAATTCATTGATGAGATATCTAAGGTATTGACTGTTATGAGGGTGTCTTCAGAGGAAAAAGTTGAGTTAGCTGCCTACTAGTTAAAGGGAGTGGCTCAAGTGTGGTACACTTAGTGGTTGGTTAAGGGAGCGACTGATGACAGAGTTGGGAAAAGTTCAAGTTTACTTTTCTGTACTATTTCATCCCTTTTTAACTTAGATAGGCAAATTTGACAGACTAATCAATTGCAAATAGGGTGGAATAAGTGAGAGAAAGTATACCCTCAAATTTACTAAGCTCTCAATGTATGCTCCTCTGCTATTAGCTAATCCCCGTGTAAGAATGCAGAAATTTATCTCAAGAATTTCTGACTTGGTTGTGAAAGAATATAGCACGACTATGCTTATTTGAGAGATGGACATTTCTAGACTCGTGACATATGATGAATAGTTTGAAACGGAAAGGCTGAAAGAAAAGAGAATGAAGGATTCTAAGAGAGCCCGTTATGATGGTTGGTTCTCTAACTCTTGAAGTGGTGGTGGTAATGGTCATTTCCATCAAGTCCAAGGTTTAAATCTGAGAGTTGCCAATGATAGTGTTAATCACTCGAGTAGATTCTTGGGGGATTTGAGTGCCTTCTATGGGTGCGGTAAGATGGGTTATAAGCTTGTTGATTGTCCAAGTGCACCGAAGAAAGGCTAGGGTAAGATAGTTTCGGGTGGTAAAGGTTAACCAAAGGTTCAACAAGGTGGTAATCCTCGAAATAATATGTTTCATACCTTGCATACTAGGCAAGAGGTGGAAGAAAATCCTGATGTGGTGACTGATATGTTAAAAGTCTTTGATTTTGATGAATATGATTTTCTTGATCCAGGTGCAAATTTATCTTTAACGAAAGCTCTCTTGGCTGTTACGTTTGGTTTGAGTCTTGAAATCTTGAGGGAGCCATTCTCAATTTATACTCCCGTGGGTGAATCTATTGTGGCCCATAAAATCTATCAGTGTTGTCTTATTTTAATTTTACATAAAGTCCTTCTATATGATCTCATAGAACTTGAGATGTTTGATTTTGATACTATTCTCAGGATGGATTGGTTTCTTGATTCATATGCCTTTATATATTGTAGGACCCAAAAGGTCAAGTTTCAATTTCAAAATGAGCATATTCTTGAGTGGAAGAGTGGTGACTTTGCTTTTAAGGGTCGGTTTATCTTTTATCTCAAAGCTCGAAAAATGATTTCTTAGGCTTGTATCTATCATATAGTTAGGGTTCAAGATGTTGAGTTTGAGTTTTCTACTCTTGAGCTGGTTCTTGTGGCTAATGAGTTTTCAGATGTCTTTCCCGAAGATTAGTCTGGTATTCCTCTCGAAAGGGAAGTAGACTTTGGTATAAATCTCTTTCCTGACACTCAACCTATTTTCATTCCTCCCTATCGTATGGATTTATTAGAATTAAAGGAGTTGAAAGATCAGTTGAAGGCTTTATTGGAGAAGGTCTTTATCAGGCCAAGTATATCACCTTTGGTGCTCCTGAGTTATTTGTGAGAAAGAACAATTGATCACTTAGAATGTATATTGACTATCAACAATTGAATAAGGTGACCATCAAGAATAAGTAACTGTTACCAAGGATTAATGACTTTTTTGATCAATTACAAGGGGCTACACATTTCTCAAAGATTGACCTCCATTCCGATTATCATCTATTAAAGGTAAGGGAGTGTGATATTCCTTAAATAGCTTTTTGAACTAGATATGGGCACTTTGAGTTCATGGTAATGTCTTTTGGGTTAAGTAATGCTCTGGAGGTGTTATGGATCTCATGAATTGAGTGTTCAAGCCATTTCTTGATATTTTTGTGGTTGTCTTCATTGATGATATTTTGATTTATTCCCGGAGTGAACAAGAGCATATGGATAATTTAATCTTGGTTATTTAGACATTGAGAGATAAACAATTATTTGCCAAGTTCAGTAAATATGAGTTTTGATTGGGTGAGGGATCCTTTCTTTGTCATGTGGTGGTGATGGTATTAAAGTTGATCTAAAGAAGACCGAGGCTGTGAAAAATTGGCCTTGACCGCTGGCTCCTTCATATATTTAGAGTTTTCTTGGGTTGGCTAGATACTATCAGAGATTTGTTAGGTTTATTTTATCTATTACCTCACCACTAACTAAGTTGACTAAAAGAAAAGGCAAAGTTCACTTGGTCCAATGAGTGTGAGAAATGTTTTTAGGCTTTGAAGGATTGGCTTACATCAACCCTTGTTTTGACATTACCAGATGGCTTAGATGAGTTTGTGGTATGTTTTGATGCTTCTCAGATTATTTTGGGTTGTGTACTTATATAACATATTAACGTGATAGCTTATGCATCTACACAGTTAAAGGTGCATGAACAGGATTATTCTACTCATGATCTTGAATTAACGACTCTGGTGTTTGCTCTAAATATTTGGTGACATCATCTATATGGGTTGATATTTTTACCGATCATAAGAGCTTTCAGTATGTGTTCACTCAATGAGATCTTAATTTGAGGCAAAGGAGATGGTTGGAACTTCTTAAAGATTATAATATGAGTATTTAATATCATCCTAGCAAGACAAATATTGTAGCCGATGCTCTTAGTAGGCTATCTATGAGTAGTGTTGTCCATGTTGATGAGACCAAGAAAGAGTTGGTGAAGGTTAGCTGATTCTGACGATGGTGGCACTCATGTTCAGAATGGGGTTGAATCTTCTATGGTGGTTGATGTCAAGGAAAATCAAGACTTGGACCTGTCATTGGTTGAGTTAAAGAAGTTAGTTGTCGAAAAGAAGATAGAAGTTTTCTCCCAAGGGGAAGACGGTGTGCTTCGGTACTAAGATTAATTATGTGTTCCGGATATTGATGGTCTTAGGAAAGTTATTCTGAGTGAGGCCCATAACTCTCCTTATTCTATACACTCGAGATCCACTAAGATATATTGAGATTTGAAGGAAGTCTATTTGTGGCATGGTATGAAGAAGGGCATAACTAAGTTTGTATCCGAGTGTCCAAATTATCAACAAGTGCAGGTGGAACACCAAAGACCTGGTTGTTTGGTCCAAGTTATTGAGATTCCTATTTGGAAATGTGAGGATGTGAATATGGAATTTTTGATTGCATAGGCATGCACCCGGAAGTAATTTGACTCTATTTGGGTAATTGTTGATAGAATGACCAATTTTACTCACTTTTTACCGGTGAAGACTACTTTCAGTGTCGAGTATTATGCCAAGTTATATATCTTGGAGTTGGTTAGATTACTTGGTATGCCAATGTCTATTATATCCGATTATGGTACCCAATTTACTTCTCACTTTTGGAGATTGTTTCAGAAAGGGCTTGGTACTAAGGTGAAGTTGAGTACTACTTTCCATCCTCAAACCAATAGACAAGCCGAGAGGAAAATTCAAACTTTGGAGGACATGTTGAGGGCTTGCGTGTTAGAACTCAAGGGAAATTGGTATGATCATTTACCACTTATTAAGTTCGCTTACAACAATAGTTATACTAGCATTAGGATGGCATTGTTTGAAGCTTTGTATAGGAGAAGGTATAGATACTCGGTAGGGTGGTTTAATATGGGTGAAATAGCATTGATAAGCCAATCTTGGTGTTGGATGCTATGGAAAAGGTGAAATTTATCAGGGTAAGGTTGAAAATGGCTTAAAGTTGCCAAAATTCCTATTCAGATATTGGGAAGAGGGATCTTGTGTTCCTTGTCAGTAATTAGGTGTGTGTGAAGGTTTCACCTATGGAAGGTGTGATACATTTTGGTAAAAATTAAAAGGTAATTCCCCAATATGTAGGCCCTTATTAGATTGTTGAGTGGATTTTCAATGTGGCTTATAGATTGAATTTGCCTTCGGATATGAGTTCTATTCACCTAGTTTTCCATGTGCCGCTGTTGAGGAATTTAATTAGTGATTCTAATATGATTGTGCCTTTTGAAGGTGTTGAGGTTGAAGAGAACTTGACTTATGAAGAAGTTTTAGTTGAAATCTTAGATAGGAAAGTGAAGAGACTTCGTAACAAGGATGTTTCTTCGATTAGAGTGCTTTGGAGAAACCAACATATGGAGAGTGCCACATGGGAGGCAAAATCAGATATGATGAGGCAGTATCCCTATCTATTCCAATCTTCTCAAGCCTAAGGTACTAGGTTCTTCTTACTCAAATGGCCTAATTCCTTCATTCCTATGTTTTCATGTCATGACAGGCGTGCATATGCACAAAAATGATTTAAATAGTTTATACCATGGGGCATGTAGGGTGCCATGCAGTGGACCTCGTCAAATTTTGACCCCGTTTCTTTAAGGATATTTTCGGCACTTTCGCCTGAACCCTTGATATTTTAGGACTTTTATGCCTATTCTAAGACCCCTAAGTCATTCCTTATCCTATTTTATTCACTTCACTCTCATTTTAACACTTAAAGTCTAGAATTCAAATTTTTAAAACTCCATTCAAATCAAGTTTTGTGGATTCAAACTAAGGGATTTAGTCAGGTTTTTTTAAGGGAAGGAAAATTTCAGAGAGTATTATGCTTACTCAAGAGACAATTCATCATATCAAGAAGCCTGTCATTGGTGGTAATGTGATTTTAAAGTTAGACATGACCAAAGCTTATGATAGGGTATCTTGGTTATATACTTGCATTGTTATAAGGAAGATGGGATTTGTTGAGAGATTCATTGATATGGTCTGGAGGATTATGTCAAATAACTGCTACTCCATCATAATCAATGGATCTAGATATGATTTCTTTCATTCTACAAGGGGCTTAAGCAAGGGGACCCTTTGTCCCCTGCCTTATTTATCATTTGAGCTAAAGTGTTGTCAAGGCTTCTTAATCAGCTGCATCAATATCCTCACTTTCATGGTTTCTACATGGAGAAAATAGGCCCTCAAATCAACCACTTTAGTTTTACAGATGATACCATTATTTTCATCTCTAGAAGCTGCAAATCTCTTAAGTTGTTTATGAAAACCCTATCTTTGTATGAAGGTACTTCTGGACAGTTAATCAACAAGAATAAGAGTCACTTCATCATGTCCAGCCATGATTTTGAGAGGTCTATTGATAGAGTCAAACATATCACTGACTTCGTGTAGAAAAAGGCTCTATTTACATACTTAGGTTGCCTTTTGTATATTGGGAGACAAAGGATAATCTACTCTTTTGATATGGTCTCTAATGTTGTGTTAAAAATTTCTGGCTAGAAATCAAGGCTACTCAGTTATGGTGGGAAAGCTACACTTATCAAACATGTATTGTAGTCCCTCCCCATCCACATCCTATTTGTTGTGTCTCCTCCCTCAATTGCTCTCAAGCAGATTCAGAGCATTACTACTGACTTCTTCTACGGTTGGCTGGATGAGAAAAGAAAGTACCATTGGTCCTCATGGAAGAACCTGAGCTTCCCATATGATAAAGGAGACAAAGGTTCAAGGATACTCTCTGATGTTTGTAAATATTTTCAATTTAAGCAATGGTGGACCTTCAGGACTAAAAACACTCTTTGGGGTGATTTTCTTAAAGACAAGTATTGTCAAAGATATTGTTCTGTTAGCAAAAAATGGGATACAAGGGATTCTCTTGTCTGGAAGCATATTATGAAGAATAAACATGAGATGGAACCTCACATACAATGGAAGATTAATTCTTGGAATTACTCTTTCTGGTGGGATAATTGGTTAGGGGTTGGCTCTTTAGCTCATTTTAGAGAGGTGCGTAGCAGGTTTGACAACACCAAGGTGGCTTCTTTTATCCAGAATAGGGATGTGGAGCTGATGATTAACACAATACCTCCCCAACATGTAGCATCCATTTTGGCTACTCCTTTGAAGATTCAACAGGGAGTACCTGATAGGGCCTTATGGAAATAGAATGTTGATGGTGCCTTTACTCTTTCTTCTACCTGGAATATTATCAGAGATCAAAGGACCAAGACCATTATCAATAGGTATACTGGCATAAAAATATTCCTTTTAAATGCTCTTTTTTGTTGTGGAGAGATTTAACGGGAAACTTTCCCACCAATGAGAAACTTGGTAAGTTTCGGTATGCTCCTAAGGAGTGTTGTTGCTATAATTCTGGTATGGATACTGTGGACCATATCTTCACCTCAAGGAATTTTGCTAAGTATATGTGGAAGTTTTTTGCTGCATCTTGTTGTATAAACCGTGATCTCTTCCCCTTGCATCATTACATCATGAAATGGTGGGAAGTTGAGTACAAACAATAAAGCTCATAGGTTGCTTCTCCAGGCAACACCTATTTTTATTTGCTAGAACTTGTGAAAAAATAGGTGTGCTAGTAGGTATGCTGGGAAGAAATCAAGCTTTATCAGAGTTAAATATTTGGTGGTTAAAAACATCCTTTTCTTACTGAAAACTGTTTTTCCATATATATCTTGCCCTGCAAACTAGAATGATTTGATAAGTCTTACTGAAAAATGTTTTCATGTTATGAAAATTACTCCAGTTCAGTGAAGTAAACCCCCTGATCAGTTGATTAAACTTAACTCCGATGATAGTACTCTTTCTAATGGTAAAATGGGGGCAGGAGGGATCATGAGAAAAAAAAAAGGGTAAATTTTTACTGGCCTACTCTACTCTTTGGGTGAAGGTTCTAACAACCAGGAAGAAATGGAGGCTGCTTTATTTGGTATTACCTGGTGTGTGCAAATGGGTTATACCAAAGTTCTCCTAGAAGTTGATTCTCAATTGGTGTGCAGATGGATTCATCAACACTCTAGTCCATCTTGGCACATTAATTAGTCCCTGACCAGATTGCAACAAGTCATTTCCTAGTTGGACGATTTCAAATGTAGACATATCCTTAGAGAATCTAATTATGTGGCTGATGTCTGGGTCAAATATAGTCACAATCTTACTTCTCCTCAGATGTTTTTTTGATGTTCAACAGGTTTCTAAGGATGCTACAACTTATTACTATCTTGATAAAGTTGAGATGGTTTCCTTTAGAAAAAGGAAGCTAAAGAAGATTAAAGAGACATCCTAAGTTTACTTGTTTTCATGCCTCTTGTTCAGGATCTCCCCTTGTCTACAGATGTGGATCCCTTTTCTGATTCTTCGGACTTCTTTTGGTTAAGTTGTCTTTTTGGATTAGTTTTTAGGTTTTTTTTCTTTGGCCTTATAAGGGGAGAGTCTCCCTTGTTTATCTTACTTTCTTAGACTTCATGTATTTAGAGGAGTCCTCTCTTTAATTTTGTCTAAGTTTGCTTTTGACTTTTAGTATTGGGGATAATTTTACTGATCTTAGTAGGTTGGCCATTTTGTGAACCACCATAGGGAGAAGGTAAGGTTTATGTCCCCGTCCTTCTATCTTTCCTCTTTTCTATGTATAATAAGGCTTGGGGTGTGCGGCTCAACCCCTGGTCGTCAATGAGGATGAGGTCCTCTTGACTTGGTCTGTTCCCCATAAAAAAAAGCGAAGGGTTTCAAGAGTACTTCAAACTCAAGGCTAATTCATACTAATCTTCTTATTTTGTTCAAGGTATGTGTGGTTTCATTCATGCTTACCTTCCAATCTGGAAGCTTCAAAATCAATTTCTTTAATTTCATGATTTCTAAGTATGATTTCCTAGTGGGTTTTTTGATTTAGCTTCAATTTGATAAAATTAAGTTACGGGTTGATTTCAATTGATGATTTTAATATGATTTAAGTCTTATTATGTTAATTTACATTGATTTTATTAAAATTGATAATTAATTTCTCTTTATATGATCAATTTATGCATAGGTAATGTCACGACCGAAGGCTAGGTCATAGGTATGATACAACAAATGGGGAAATCAAAGGTACCCCAAAAAGGCCTCATAGCGTATTTAAGCACATCATTAGTTGTAGAAGCATAAATCAAATATCACACAATTTAATACCAAGGAAAATTTAGGCTTTGGACTCAAGCTATGGGGATAGAAAGGGAATAGGAATTTCTATCATCCAATCAAAAACAAAGACTAAGGGGAGGGTTAATAGGACTCAAGTTATGAAGATAAAAAGGGGAAAGTAATTACTGATGTGCTGCCAAAATACAACTCTTTTGATGCTTAAAACTTAGAATTTTATGCATTCTCAAAGTGATATTAGTAGGTTTGATGTGTTTTTGTGTTGATTTTGTAGGATTTTAGAAATCGAGATGATTTTTGGCAAAGTTATGCAGATTGCAAGTTTTTAATGATGTACGAAGCTATCTACAGGTTGTGGTTTATTCAACAAACCTTAGATGTGTTTGTGGGTTAGATCCAGTGAAAGCCTGATTTTTAGATGATGAAAGTACGTAAGTCATACGACATCCCGTAGACGTGTCCATATGCTGAAGATCAGAGGAATTGGCTAAGTGCTGAACTATTACCAGATGAAGGATCCTACATGTTGTGTTTCACGACCCGGATAGGGGGCCTAGATGTGACATGGCAAAAGAGGACCCAAAGACCCTCAATCAAGCCATCATAGCATCATTAGATTCATCATCGGTTTAGAAATGCGGAAGATAAGCATGTAGCACGTAAGTTCTAGGGATTCGGGGGCTTGGGACTCAAGCTATGGGGACAATACGAGAATGGGATAGACATACTTGCACATAGCACATAGTCATTCACAATAACCAATCATACAAGCCATGACATGAAGAAAGAGACATTATAATAAATCAAGAGAAATAACATCATATTACATAACCAAATATCAAACATACGAGTCAAACATACAAGAGTAAGGATTTTTCTAACAATGCCTCTACATAGATGAGCGGGGCCTTGACAAGTTTGAGGCTCACCCTCAAGATATGAAATGTAAATACATAAACTAAAATAGAAGATAGACGGTGGATATTGCCCTTGAACAAGAGGGCTCACCACTAGCAAGTCTTCAACAAGATATCAAACGTCGTCCGGAAGAATGTAATA
>JBCEWC010014593.1:0-14267 GCA_038996855.1 Solanum aculeatissimum
AACTTTAAACCACAATTTAATAGATAATTCAACCTAATTCATGATGAAAATCCCAATTCAAAACGTAATGCAATTTACCCATACATATTAAATCATTAAAGGGACATGCACATTAACCCTTCAAGAATTTACATGATTTCATAAAATTCAAACGTAAATCATCATTAAATCACCTAATTTCTACTGCCCACGACTCAATGCAATGAAATACATCAAAATTTAAAGAACCCATAATTAAAGAAAGATTAAATTCATAATTTAAAGAGGAGAGTTCTTGGGTCTTCATGGATGAAAGGTAATCCATGAATCAAACCCATATACCTTGAGTTTAATCAAGAGAATTGGATGATTTTGCAAGAAAGGTGATTTTTCTCAAATTTCTTCAAGCTTTCATCAATGGAGGTAAAGAGGATTGAAAGAATTTTGGTGAGGATTGAAGAGTGTTAGAATCACATAAAGGGGATTAGGATTTGATTTAGGGGAGTTAGGAGACCTTATAAAGGCTAAAAGGGGCATAGGATTAAATAAATTTATGAATTAACCATTAATGAAACGGACTAGATCACATAAAATAGGGCTTCACGGAGGACCCCAGTGGCCGTGTACTGGGTCACGGGTCGTGGTCCTACCCATGGGACTACACTTGGTCCTGAGCCCATCCCTTTACCTTAGCAACTCTCTGGACCAACCCACGGGACCCTTCACGAACTGTGAAGGTTCACACGGACCGTAAAATGGTCCATGGGGTCACACTTGGTTCATGGATCTGCCCTTACCCCTAGTAACCCACTAGACCAACCCATGGAAGCCACCATAGACTGTGGACCACCAGACGGTCCGTGGTCCCACACTTAGACCCCAATCTAGAATCCTTTTCCAGCATACTTCCAATTACGGGCAGTCTCACTGCAAAGGCCATAATTTTCACATCTAAACTCTGAATTGAATGAAACAAGTTGCATTGAGAAGATAACTCAAAGGGATTCAATTTGATATAGAATAGCCCAAACAATTCATTTTGTACCAAAAGATATGCCATCTCAAAGTCAGTGCTTCCTAAACGGCCTTACAACCTTCCACCAAAACAATTCCTTTGAATTCGGCCACTTGAATACGACCCATGGCTACCAAAATTCAACCATGACTAGTTTATCACTAACCTTGACCAACCATTTCGAATTTCAAAAATTTTTGGATCATTACACAGTATAATGTTTTTTTTAAAAATTCAGATTTAAGTTATAGTAATTGAGATAAATCTCTGAACCCTTATAAATAGAAATTTACAAAAGTTTCTTCTATTTTGGACCTATTTCATGCACCAAAACTCATAAGTTTCTCTCAAAACCTCCCAAGACTTCTCTAGCAAATTCTTCCTAAATTTCTAGTGTTTTTAGACTTCTATATTAAAGCCAAGCTTCAAGGAGATTTTAACGCTTCTTTAAGGTTCTCCTACCTTCCTCAAAACCATTAAGGTATGTGGGTTCCTTCATTCATGGGTTTTTCTACCAATGTATTCTAAAACCCTTTTCAACTCAACTCTTTAAATTTCAAGGTTGATTTCACTATGGGTACTACCTATTCCCCTTATTATGCATGATTTACGTTGAGAATTATCATCTATTGAATTGAAATACATGATATTCTTTCAAGGATTGATATTATGAAATACTTTATGATATTCAAGCTATGTATGTTATGATACTATGAAATACTATGAGATATATGATTTATGAGATAATTTTCATGATGCCCTAACTAGGGTCTTACAATGATTATGGTGGGTTATTTGAAATGGTTTCAAATGGTCATGTTTTACCTCATTAATGCACATTACTCTTGAATTTCATGATTTTAAGCCTCTATGCATGAACTCTCCAAGTTTGAGTTAAAGTTACATAATGAAATGTGATGAAAGGTTTTACTACAGGTTATGCAAGTCATGAATATTATGAATGATTAAGGGATACCAAGTATGTTATGAATCGATAAAAATTCTATGAAAATTATGTAAGAATATGAAACCCTTCTATGATGTACCCTCTTGTGAAAGGAAATGTTCACTTGAAGGGCTTGTAGTTTAAATGAGCTACTCTTATTGTGATATTAGGATTTTTAAGTGTATGCATATTATGATGATACTTATGCTTTATGTATTTCATGGGATGTTGACTTAGCTCCGAGAGGACCTTGGTAGATTTCTATTGTCCCTTAACTATGTTAACACTATAGGTCTATGATTAGCTAATGGATTCATATAGCTCATGTTGCATAATTCACCAAAATGGGTAAGTTCCCATAGGGTACATGTTAATTATTCACCAAAATGGGTAAGTTCTCGTAAGGTACATATCAAGCACTCCCAAAATAGGTAGGTTCTCGTAAGGTGAGGTATAGTCTACCTTGACAAGTAGGCTACTCCTTTTCCAGTGTGGAGGCAATGTCAGGATTTCATGTAGTAGCTCGCATGGTCTTAGTATTGGTTAAGGTATCCTCCCACATATATATATGGTATATTATGAAATTATGATTTTCCTTCCATGAATGTTTCATTAATACATTGATCATTCATTTCATATTAAACTTATTGCCTTTATTATGATTATGCATCGTTTTCTATTATGGCTTATGATTTTCTTATTGCATTGCATCCCCCATACTTAGTACATTCAAATTACTAATGCATACTTTTATCTACATAATTTAACCTTGTAAGGATTAGAGCTCTTCCCCATCCATCTCCTCATGACTAGTTCAATTTGTGAAAATCTTTGCTTGTGGTGAGTCCTCTAGTTCGAGAGTGATACCCATTTTCTATCTAAGTTGTTATGCTAAGACATTGTTACTTAATTTTGTGGGTGAGTCCGGGACATGTCTTGGCCCTTGTTCCATCTATGATTAGAGGTATTGTTGGATACTATGTTATGTATGTCTTATGCGATGCTCTTGTATCTATAGAGATTTTCCTTAGTCTTTATCTCATATATGTTATTGCTTTTGATGTTATTAGCAAAGTGGTGGATTTCCTAAGACCCTACTTCCCATAAAGTGCGCCCCATGTTAACTTTCCCTTAGATTTATTTGTTCTGAGTGAATAGTGGTAATTTTGTATCCTTTTACCCATAATGTGCGTTCTAAGTCTCAAATCCCCTCAGTACTATGTGATGATGATTGAATCCTATTTTTACCCAAGGATATGCTTACGTATTCTATAAGTCTTGTTTAGGGCACCTTTAGATTCCCCATTCACCATGTCACACTTAGGCCTTAGGCTTGGGTCGTGACAAGCTTGGTATCAGAGCACTAGGTTTATAGTAATGGTGGTAGTTGGATGGGTTGGGTCAAATTTGAGCGGGTTATAATAGGTCAAGATAACAAATGGGTCAAGACCCAACTGATGAGTTTGTAACTCACACTCATTTCTTTCTCTTTTCTTATGAACTTTTGTTTTTAAATGCATAACTTGAGGCTAAATATGATTTGAATGGTGTATGTTACAAGTACATTTGGTATTGATTTGGTTCTTTTGGAAAAAATTGAAGATGGAATTGAATAGAGGCAAAAGGAGTTGAAATTGGACAAAGCGTAACCGATAAAATTTACACTCCGTGAATGTGGCTATTAGGTCCGCAATCGCAGATTTGTGGAGAATAAAGGGGCGCTAACGTGCCAACACTAGTGTGTAGGTGGAGCAAAGGGCGACCAACATCTGCGATTGTGGAATGCTTAAGCACAAAAGCCGATTGCCAAACTTAGGTTGACCTCCACGAATGAGGTTAAAGCTCCGCGAATGTGGAGTACTTCGGCGACAGGTGTCAGGGCAGTTGCAAAATTTCACCATTTCAGCCCCAATTCTCATATACACACACTCCCAACCCTTATTCTTTATACTTAGAATACGAAATCACTATTCATACAAATTGAGAGTGAAGAAACATACCTTCTATTAGATTTTTAGTTTAGGGTGAGAATTTAGAGCAAGTTTTCTATAAATTCTTGGTGAAGAGTGTGGGCTTCCATTGTCAAATCTTTTACTCACTCTTTCTCTCCTTGTTCTTGAATGCTTAATTTATTGATTTAATTGAGCTTGATTGATAAATTGTTTATGGGTCTTGATTATTTCTCTTGCTTTCATGCTTAGTTGATAATTTACTTCCTAAATCAAGAGGGTTTCTCCCAAATCACTTTGAATTGCTTTAATTGATTTATGGGTCCATACATATCTTTATGTATAAATTAGATTTGAGGTCGCTAACTTGAATCTAGCTTAGATTTTCAATAATCGCATGAGAATGTGTAGTTGGAGCGGAAGGTTGCATGATAGTCATGGGTTTATTTGTTGAGAGCCTGTGAGGGGCTTAACGACTAAGGTATTATGAGTGTTGCTCTGACTTCTTAGGCCAAGCGTGTCCTTGGCGGTCTGTGTGTGATATCCTAGTGGATTCATGCGAAACACTCAATATTATAGATGATTTGGGTTATAAGCAACCTAGCTTACCTATAGAGTAAATTTGATACTAAGTGTGATGGATCAAATGGTTTTGATTGATGCTCGTACTCCCTATCCTTTCTCCCTTGCTTGATCAATCCTTGTCCCGTTTTCCCTTTCTTATTAGGAGTAGTTTTTAGATTAGCTCTCCCCCCATTTTAGATAGAACTTGCTTGGTACTCGTCTATCAAATCAAAATCTAGTAGCTATAGGTCCTTGCTTTACTCAATCACTAACACATTATTTCCTATGGGATTTGACCTCGACCTCAAAAGTTGGGTAAATATGCCTTGCATCCTATAGTGATGTAGGGTTGAGCAACCCTACATCACTAACCCAACCCAAAATTGCTAGGGTCAAAATGGGTTGGGTTAAAACAGGTTAAGTAATGGGTTATAGAGCGGGTCAAGACCCAACTCGACCTAACTTTTACTAAGTTTTACTTATTTTATTTGTTCTCTTTCAATATTTTAGTACTTAATTAAATCATATTTTTCTTTATTTTGGCTATATAAAATATATCAAACTAAAAAAATAGTGTTTTACAAATATTTGACAAGATCTCTCTCGAGTCAAGGCTGAGATGGATTGACCTAATAAATGGGTGAGTTATTAACCTGTCTAAACCTAAACGGGTTGGGCAGGTTGGATGGGTTGGATTTAATGTTTCCACCCCTAGTTTGTAGATGGTCCTTAGAAATCCAACATACCACATCAAATATAGTCTTATTCATGGTTGTGAAGCATGCCACAACTATGGATATGAGGCTATGAGGCATTTAGGAAATAACTCATTTCTTGATGATCTATATCGTGCCTTAAAACTTGTCGTAAGACTTCCTATTTCTAACTATTTCTCTTTGCACTTCTAGATAATGTCACCAAAAAGAATTCCACCTAGATTCTCTATTCCCAAGGAGCACCAAACCCCTCCAGACTCACAAGTTCCCCAATAAGAAGGGGTTACTCATGCCAAAGATTGAAATGTTATCACATTGTTTGATAAAAGTGATGGCCAACCGAGGTGTACAAGATCCTAGCTATCATGGGGGTGAGCTCTGAGGAGAATAAGGATCTAGCATCTTACCAACTCAAAGGCCTTGAACAAATATGGTTTATCCAATGGAATATAGAGAGGATGGAAGCTGATCCTATTCCTTGGGAGGAATTTAAAGTCTCCCCTTTCTTGACCGCTTATTCCCTATTAAGCTAAGGGAGGCAAAGATGATAGAATTTATGAACCTAAAAACAAGGCTCCATGAGTTTGAGGGAGTATTTACTCAAATTCAACAAGTTCTCAAAGTATTCCCCTCACTTGGTTACCGATCCCCAAGCAAGAATGAACAAGTTTTTGTAGGGAGTGCCTGAATTGGTCATTGAAGAGTGCCGCACTGCCTTTTCATAGGAGAGATAGACATATATCGGCTCATGACACATGCCGAGTAACTCAAGGGAGAGAAGTTTAGGATGAGGAAGATAGGGGAGTCCAAGATGGCTCATTATGAAGGTGGGTTCCATAGTGCTAAGGGTGGAGGAAATGATTGTTTTCAACAAGGCCACAAATTTCAACGCCAAGGGTCATCAAATGTCCCAAACTAAAGGTTCATCAATTATAGGGTGAAAAACCCTAAAGCTCAAGGTGTTAATAGTGGACCAATATTTCCTCGGTTTTCAAGATATGGGAAGAACCACGGTGGTAGATAATTGTGAGATTTGGGTGCTTACTTTGGGTGTGGAAAAATGGGCCACAAGCTTGTTGATTGTTCAAATGCTCCAAAAAAGGGTAGTAATGATCGGCCTCAAGGACATGATGCTCATGGAGGTCAAGGGGCATAAGGAGTCCAACAAAGAGGTGCACCATGTCATAACAAATTTTATGCTCTTCAAGGGAGGCAAGGGGTGGATAAGATGCTCGATGCTGTCACCGGTATATTCAAGGTTTATGATTATGATGTGTATACTTTATTAGATCCGGGTGCCATTTTATATTTCATTACCCCATTCATTGATAGTAGGTTTGATTGGAGTCCCAAAATGTTATGTGAACCCTTTTTGATGTTTACCCCCATTGGTGAGTCTATTGTAGCTAGAAAAGTCTATAGGGGTTGTCTCGTGTCCATTTTGCATAATGTCTTGCCTTGTGATTTTGTTGAACTTGATATGGTAGATTTTGACATTATTGTTAGGATGGATTGGTTACATGCATATCATGTTTCCATTAATTGTAGAACTTGTAAGGTTAGGTTCCAAAATTTTCTAATGAATTCGTCTTTGAGTGGGAAGGTCATGATTCAGTGGTTAAGGGTAGGTTCATCTCTTGCCTTAAGGCTTAGGAATTTATTGTTAAGAGTTGCATTTATCACCTTGTAAGGGTTAGGGATATTGAGACCAAAGTTCCTTCTACTGAGTCGGTTTTGGTGGTTAGTGAATTTTCCAATGTCTTTTTCGATGAACTCCCTAGTGTTTCTCTCGAATAAGAGATAGATTTTGGTATTAAACTTCTCCTCAATACTCAACCTATATTCCTCATTCCCTAATGTATGGCCTTGAAAGAGTTTACAATAATAAAGGAACAATTGGGTGACATATTGGAGAAGGGATTCTAAGACTTAGCTAGTCACCTTGGGGTACACTGGTGTTGTTTGTGAGGAAGAAGGATGACTCACTTAGAATATGCATAGACTATCGGTAACTTAATAAGGTCATCACAAAGAATAAGTATCAACTACCAAGAATAGGTAATTTATTTGATCAATTGCAAAAGGCTAGTTATTTCTCAAAGATCGACCTTCACTCTGGATACCATCAAATGAGGGTAAGGGAATGTGACATTCCTAAGATGGCCTTCCTAAAAAGATATGAGAACTTTGAATTTGTGATGATGTTTTTTACCCTAACCAATACTTCGACAATATTCATGGATCTCTGATCACACCAAAACTATACATCCAAATTAAGGTATAAGTGGTCGTTGTTCAAATATTGAACCTAACAATGGTTAGGATTGATTCCACGAGGAATATGGTCTAGAATTGGAGTAATTAAAATAATTAGGATGAATTAATCGACTTACTTCATGAAAAGGGGGGAGGGGTTGATAAAAAAAAATAATTAACCTAAAGTAGTATTAAACAGTCAAATGCAAGTGTTGTAAATTCAGTGAGAGAAGTAACTAGGGTATAGTGTTTCCCATGAATTCCTAACTCAATGTAACCAAATAATTATCCTTTCCTAGTGTGTAGCATGTAGACCTGGTAAGTTATATTCACCTAGACCCTTGATCCGGGCACTAGACAAATTTCACCAAGTGACTTGATCCATTTACAGGTGTCACATTACCAACCCTTACCTTATCCCAATACAACCATCCCTTGATCCGTTCAGGTTGATTAGAGGAGTGTATTCACGTAGAATTCTAATATTTTATTCATTTTTCCATTTATTACCCCCTTGATCCAGTAAGTAAGATTTAGACGAGTTCTAACGTTTACAACCCTTAAAAATCATTCACAACGAAGAGATAAATAATATATGCATGCATACTTTTCAAGGATTACAAATTATCAAGTTTTTACTTTGTTAGTTCTTCATGGTTCTTACAACCCTAGATGCGGATTTAGCTACTCATGTCCATTATAGAAGAAAGAATCATGTTATGAATTTGCATAATTAAAAACTAATAACAAGGAATTGAAGAACACAAAATATGAAATCTTCACGAAAATCACAATATTATAACTCGAAGATAAAGTCAAAAGTAATCCACAAGAAATATCCAAGAACAAAGTAATAATCTCCAATATAAAGTTCTGGACATTCTAATTGCTCTCTCCTTTTATAAAATCCTAAAAACCTATTTATAATAAAAGAAAATCAAATCCTAAAAGAAATAGGAAAACTAGATTTGGGGTCTTTGATGAACATAGTTGGGGGCCGTAGTTACGTGCACGACCCGTAGACTGGCTTTGTGGATTGTAGTCTTCATAAACTACCTTCAATGTACGAATCCCTTTCTACGGACCTTCTTCTGAATTACGGTCCATAAGAGGTCTCATCTGGTAACTCTTCAGCAATTCTACAAAATCTCTTATCCTCAACGCACGAGCTAATGTATGGGCTGTAAAATGGCTTATGAACCATCCAGGTAACATGTGGTTCCAATTTCTGAAAAGTGTCCTTTCACTGGATCCAACCTACGAAACCCATCTACAGTCCGTGGAATGAACCATAGCCTGTAGAAGGTCTCGTAAAACCCCTAAAAACTACAATTTAGTCAACTCAACACTAAAACTCCCCGAGTCCTGTAATCTTGAAAAATCAATACAAAGACACATCAAACCTACTAACATCACTTCAAGAACACAAAATTCTAAGTTTAAAGCATCAAAAGTGTCATATTTTTGCGGCACATCAACACCCTCAACTTAAAATTATTGCTTGTCCTCAGATGACAAACTCAATCTAACGTAAGAAATACAGGCACACATAGACCTCAATCTCATGGCATACCTCATCTCTCAATCAATCACAAATACCCAGTAAAGCTCATCAATGCATATACAAGATAACAATCAAACAAATTCAAGTGGATTATTACATGACAAAATAACTTTGACTGGAAAGGCAATGTTCATAATCAACAATCACCGTGATAGCCCACAATCAATAATGTAATTCAAGTGCCCTCACAAAAAGTCCTTTATCTCACTCAAAATGGTATGTTTAGTTTCAAAACTCGAGATTGAAAAAAATACTTACACTCTAAAAAGATATTTGAATACTGTGTATAATACCATAGGCTTGCCTCTATATTCATGACTATGACCTTCGACTAATTGGACTAGGATCACAATAGGACTTTCTCAACTTGTAACGTAGGCTCGAAGGGCTTGACATGATATTTATGGAACATAGTGACTAATAACCCTCCTTGACATTGTGTTATTTCATACATTTGCCTCACCAACACTACTCTTCTAACTCATTGTTCCCTTTTTCTTCTTTCAAACACTTTCGGGTGCATTTGTTCAAATATTTAGGTCATTGCCTTCTCAGTTCTTTTTTTTTCAGCTCATAATTTTGGCATTTATCTTTTCTTTTTGCATCTATTTCCTATTTTACCCCTTTGCATTACATTCCTATGATCCTTTTCCTATCTTATTGTGATTCCTTTGCAACAACCACCCTCAACTTAGGCTTTTGGACTAAGTTGAGGTGCAAAGTATCCAACCTCTAAACCAGAGCTACTTTTTGGTAGCCACCCTCAACTTAGGCCTTTAGTTTGAGTCGAGGTACACAATATTCAAGGAAGGACCAGGGCCAAATTTAAGATTTTACAAACAAAAAGATTTGGTTACTCAGGTATTTACAAAGAAAAGATACTTGTAAGGCTCAAACATTTGGATCAAAGGATACATACTGGATTTGGTTGGTTATTTTAGGCTAAGTAGACTAATATGAACAACGACCTATGATCCCTTCCTAACTGACTAACCTATAGTTTCAGTCAGAGTAATAGGGCAAGTTCTAGATTGAAACATAGTATACGAATCATGCAATGATGCTCACACACACTTGACACTGAATAAATTGTCGATATAGAATCCTAGATCATGCTTTTTATCACAATTAAGACCTATCTTTTCAAAACAAACACTGTCAATTTCTGATACAACATGGTTGTTATCAAAGCTACCTATTAGCACAAAATCAATTTAAAATAGAGAAGTATCATTTTTCAACATTAACTAAAATATGCCATATATATTAGTACAATATGCTACCAGTACAACTTACACATCCTAAATGTGCCGGTTTAAATAAAATTAAATATCCTTAGGGAAAGAACACAAGCAAGACATCCCTGTGGACTGATGTCGCCTATACTACACCTCAATAAGAGGATAAGTGGTGATTATCAAAATATAGTATCTAACAAAGGTTAGGGTCGAATTCCTCAGGGAATATGGTTAGACCTGGAGAATTTATGAGCAATTAGAATAAATTAATCTACTTATTTCCCAAAAAAGGGGTTTGTAAAAATCAAAAGTTAAACCTAAACTAGTGCAAGTGTTGTGAAATCAGTGGAAGAAGGAACTAGGGTATTATGTTCCCCATGATTCCCTAACTCAATGTAACAATATAATTTTCCTTTTCTAGTGTGTAGCGTGTAGACCTAGTAAGTTATATTCACCTAGAACCTTGATTCGGGCACTAGACATATTTCACCACGTGTCTTGATCCATCTACAGGTGTCACATTACTAACCCTTACCTTGTCCCAGTTCAACCATCCCTTGATCCGTTCAGGTTAATTAGAGGAGTGTATTCACATTGAATCCTATTATTTTACCCCTTTTCCCATTCATTATCCCCTTGATCCAGTAAATAAGAGTTAGGTAAGTTCTAACGTTTACAACCATTAAAAATCATTCACAGCGAAGAGATAAATAATATATGCATGCATACTTTCCAAGGATTACAAATTATCCAGTTTTTACTTTGTTAGTTCTTCATGGTTCCCACAACCATAGTTGTGGATTTAACTACTCATGTCCATTGAAGATGAAAGAATAATATTATGAATTTTCATAATTAAACACTAACAACAAAGAATTAAAGAACACAAAATATGAAGTCTTCACAAAAATCACAATATTATAACTCAAAGATAAAGTCAAAAGTAATCCACAAGAAATATCCAAGAACAAAGTAATAATCTGCAATATAAAGTTCTAGATATTCTAACTACTCTCTCCTTTTAAAAAAACCTAAAAAACCTATTTATAATAAAATAAAATGAAATCCTAAAAGAAAGAGGAAAACTAGATTTGGGGTCTTTGATGAACATAGTTAGGGGCCGTAGTTGAGTGCACGACCCGTAGACTGGCTTTGTGGATTGCAGTCTTCATAAACTGCCTTCAATGTACGAATCCCTTTCTAAGGACCTTCTTCTGACTTATGGTCCATAAGAGGTCTCGTTTTGTAACTCTTTAGCAATTCTACAAAATATCTTATCCTCAATGCATGAACTAATGTATGGGCTGTAAAATGGCTTATGACCTATACAGGTAACATGTGGTTCCAATTTTTGAAAAGTGGTCTTTCAATGGATCCAACCTACAAAACCTATCAACGGTTCGTGGAATGAACAATAGCCTGTAGAAGGTCTTGAAAAACCCCCAAAATCTACAATCTAGTCAACTCAACAAAAAAACTCCCCGAGTCTTGTAATATTGCAAAATCAACATAAAAACACATCAAACCTACTAATATCACTTCAAGAACACACAAAATTCTAAGTTTAAAGCATAAAAAATATCGTATTTTGGCGGCACATCAACACCCTCAACTTAAAATTATTGCTTGTCCTTCAGGGACGGTCTCAATCTAACATAAGCAATACAACCACACATAGACCTCAATCTCCTAGCATACATTATATCTCAATCAATCACAGATACCCAGTCAAGCTCATTAGTGCATATACGAGATAGTAATCAAACAAACTCAAGTGGATTATTACATGACAAATTAACTTTGATAGGCAAGACAATGTTCATAATCAACAATCACCGAGATAGCCCACATTCAACAATGTAATTCAAGTGCCCTCACAAAAAAAAGTCCTTTATCTCACTCAAAATGGTATGTTTAGTTTTAAAACTTGGGATTGACAAAAATACTCACACTCTCAAAAGATATTTGAATACTGTGTATAATACCATAGGCTTGCCTCTATATTCTTGACTATGAGGTTCGACTAATAGGACTAGGATCACAATAGGACTTTCTCTGCTTGTAATATAGGCTCGGGGGGCTTGGCATGATATTTTTGGAACATAGTGAGTAATAGCCCTCCTTGATATTGTTTTATTTCATACTTTTGCCTCACCAACACTGATCTTCTAACTCATTGTTCCCTTTTTCTTCTTTCAAACACTTTCAAGTGCATTTGTTCTAATTTTTAGGTCATTGCCTTCTTAGTTCTTTTTTTTTAGCTCATAATTTTGGAATTTATCTTTTCTTTTCGCACCTATTTCCTATTTTACTCCTTTTCATTGTATTCCTATGATCCCTTTCCTGTCTTACTATGATTCCTTTGCAACAACCACCCTCAACTTAGGCTTTTGGACAAAGTTGAGGGGCAAAATATCCAACCTCTGAACCAGGGCCACTTTTTGGTAGCCACCCTCAACTTAGGCCTTTAGTTTGAGTCGAGGTACATAATATTCAAGGAAGGATCAGGGCCAAATTCAAGATTTCACAAACAAAAAGATTTGGTTACTCAGGTATTTACAAATAAAAGGCACATGTAAGGTTCAAACATTTCGATGAAAAGATACATACTGCATTTGGTTGGTTATTTTAGGTTAAGCTGACTAATATGAACAACGACCAATGATCCCTTCCTAACTGACTAACCTACAGTTTCAGTCAGAGTAACAGAACAAGTTCTAGATTGAAACATAGTATGTGAATCATGCAATGATGCTCACACACACTTGACACTTAATAAACTATCGATATAGACTCCTAGATCATGGTTTTTATCATAATTAAGCCCTATATTTTCAAAAGAAATACTGTCAATTTCTTATTCAACATGGTTGTCATCAAAACTACCTATTAGCATATCATCAATATAAAAATAGAGGAGTATCATTTTTCAACATAAACTTATATATGCCATATATATTAATACAATATGCTACCTGTACAACTTACACATCCTAAATTTGCTGGTTTAACAAAAAATAAATGTCTTTAGGGAAAGCACACATGCAAGAAAACCTCGTGGACTGATGTCGCCCATACAACACCTCAAATAAGAGGATATGTGGAAACTATCAAAATATAGTATCTAACAAAGGTTAGGGTTGAATCACACAAGGAATATGGTTAGACCTGAAGCAATTATGAGCAATTGGAACATATTAATCTACTTATTTTCCAAAAAAGGGATTTGTAAAAATCAAAAGTTAAACATAAACTAGTGCAAGTGTTGTGAAATCAGTGGAAAAAGTAACTAAGGTATTGTATTTCCTATGATTCCCTAACTTGATATATTCGGATAATCATAATCTTTTCCGGTGTGTAGCATGCAGAACGATAAGTTAAGTTCACCAATGAAATTCATCATAATTGAATGTAAATCACTTTAGAATCATCAAATAAATACTACCCATACTTCAATTTGATCAAATCATAAGCAATTTAAAAGACCCATAATCAATTGAAGCTTGAAATTCATAAATAGAAAGTGTAGAAAGCTTTTGGGTCTTTATGGTTAAAAGAGGACCATGAATCAATCTCACATACCTTAGTAGTTTAGAAGAAACAAGATAAAATTGAATGGAGAAGAGGACCTGAGGTAACCCTCGTGGGAGGATGCCACTTCTGTAAATTCTAGACTTACGTAATACTTGCAAAAATATTAAGGGTTTAATACGCGACATATTAATCATAATTGAATAATGAATTTAAAATAGTTACAGATATAGGATTTTGTCCCAAAGGTATTTCATTTGATTTCAAGTTTCAGTTTATGGCGTAAGTACCTTTCAAAATAATTTAAACCAATATTTTGCGAGATATGTTTTTCTACATTACCCATACTACTACAGTATATGCTACAAATTATTACCATGTTAAAATACCGAGACATAAAACTTATTAGCTTTTGGTTCATACAACCGCCTTAAAATAATTGATAATTTAATATAAAAGCAAGTATGTTGCCTTCAAACTAACTAAACAAGCCAAAACATTAAGTTACA
>JBCEWC010014594.1:0-14267 GCA_038996855.1 Solanum aculeatissimum
AGGGGTTTAGGAGACCTTAGGGTACCAAAAAGGGGCTTAAGGAAATGTTAAATCACGAAAATACCATTAATAAAACACAACTTTCCTAGACTAAGAAGAGTGAGATGGCTGCTACAGTGCCCGTCTCACTGTTCACGAGCCGTTCAACCTTTCATCTCACCACACTTAGCCAAATTTTGTTGCGCAAACTCTCGGAGGACTTTCTGGAACAGTTGACGAGCATTTTGACGGGCCATTTGGAGGTTGAATGGACCTGTAGGGGTCCCGTGAGCCCAACCTTAGACTCCTAGACTCATCCATGGCTTGGCCAAGACACTGTCCCACTTGATGGGATAGCACACTGGTCGTCTAAGGTCAAACGACCCGTTCAAGGGTCCGTGGTCCCATACGTGTCTCATGGGGTGGTTCCTGGCCACCCCTAGCTCACTGGAGCATCCCACGACACCCCACATGGACCGTGACAAGTTTCACAGTCCGTGGCTCTGCCCTTAGCCACTTTTCTGAGCCTATCTCCACTGTCTTCGGAATTTCAGACAGTCCCACTGTTTGGGCCATAACTTCCTCATCCAAACTCCGAATCGAGTGAAAATAGTTGCATTTAGAAGCTAACTCAAATAGATTAAATTTGATATATAATAGCTCACATGGTTCAACCAACATAAAAAGTTGTGATCATTTGAAGTTCACTGCCAAAACTATCCCTCTAGGCCACCAACTAGCCCATTTTGCGTTCGGCCACTTAAACTCAACCCGTAGCTATCCAAACACAACCATGACCAGTATTACACCATATAAGGCCAACCATAAGGAGATTTCGAAAATTTTCGGGTTGTTACACTAAGTGTTTAAGTCATGCATGGAGTATTATGAAAGGCATAGGGGCTGACTTAGGAGGTTAAAGGAGTCATAGAACATCCAGAAAAACACTGGAATTGAGCCAAAATACCAAACATCCCTTAATTAAATAAGGTTTAAAAATGAACTGGGCATCAATACGAAAGGCTTCATGGTCCATGGTGACCCCTCGTGAACCTACCTCCATGCTTGTGATGGTGATCATCCAAGGTGAGGTGGTCCCCCATGAGCCACACCATGGCCCATGGTGCTCACCAAGGTCGGTGGTGTGCCCATTGGTGGCACACTTCACTTGGTAGCCTCCCTTAAAAGAACAAGGCAACCTATTTTTGGCCAAGGGTCTATTTACAACTCGTGGACCCTTTCATGGCTCGTGAAAGGTCCCTTAAAAGGGAATCCAAAAATGCTAGGAAACTGATTTTTAGGCATTGTTAACAACTTCCAAAGCCTGGGTTCTTACATCATCTTCCCCTTAGGATCATTCATCCTCGAATGAGCTAGAACATAACTTTAAAAAACTTGAATTGAACATAAAACAACCCAAAATGAATTCACATTGTAAAATCAACATTTAAACCATGAAATCATTAAATCCATGCTAAAAAAACATCATTCAAATCAGTTTTGTGCTTATGTATGCATGTCATGAAATGAAGACATAGAAATTAAGGAATTCAAATTATATAAACATGAAGAACCTAGTAACTTAGGCTTGAGTAGATTGGAATAGATAAGGGTATCATCTCATCATGTCCGACTCTGCTTCCCATGTATCACTCTCAAAATTTGGTTCCTCCAAAGAACTTTCACTAAAGCAATGTCCTTGTTGCGAATCCTCCTCACTTGACTATCCAAAATCTCAACCGGCACCTCTTCATAGGTCAAGTTCTCCTCAACATCAACACCTTCTAAAGGCACAATCTTACTTAGATCACCAACCAAATTTCTCAACATAGACACATGGAAAATTGAGTGAATAGAACTCGTATCCTAAGGGAAATCCAATCTATAAGCCATATTACCAATCCACTTAACAATCTCATAAGGGCATACATACTAGGGGCTCAATTTGGCCTTTTTACCAAAATGCATAACACCCTTCATAGGTGAAACCTTCACATACACCCACTCACCGACATAGAATTCAAGATCCCTTCTTCTAACATCCGAATAGGACTTTTGACAACTTTTAGCCGTTTTCAACCTTTCTCGAATCAACTTCACCTTCTCCATGGAATCCAATACCAAATTAGGGCCAATCAATGCCATTTCACCTATCTCAAACCATCCCGAGAGGGATATACATCTCCTCTTGTACAAGGGTTTAAATGGTTCTATTTTGATACTAGCATGATAATTATTGTTGTAAGAAAACTCAATAAATGATAGATGATTTTCCCAATTACCCTTGAACTCCAACACATAAGCCCTCAACATGTCTTCCAAAGTTTGAATTATCCTCTCGGCTTGTCTATCGATTTGGGAATGAAAAGCGGTACTCAACTTCACCCTTGTACCAAGCCTCTTCTGAAAGGACCTCCAAAAGTTAGAAGTGAATTAGGTACCATGATCCAATATAATAGACAAAGACACACCATGCAATCTTACCAACTCCCGGATATATAACTTGGCATAATCCTTGGCATTTAAAGTAGTCTTAACTGGTAGAAAATTAGTCGACTTGGTCATTCTATCTATAATAACCCAAATAAAGTCGTATTGCTTTTAGGTATAGGGCAAACCTGTCACAAAGTCCATATTCACATCTTCCCACTTCCAAGTAGGAATCTCAATATCTTGGGCCAATCCACCGGGCCTTTGATGTTCCACCTTTACCTGTTAGTAATTTGGACATTCACATATGAATTTAGCTATGTATTTCTTCATACCATTCTACCAATATACCTCTTTCAAGTCCTGATACATTTTGGTGGATCTCATATGTATACAATAAGTAAAAGTATAGGCTTCTCATGAAATCATCTTTCTAAGGCCATCAATGTTGAGAACACAAAATCAATCTTGGTACTAAAGTACATAATCTCTATGGGAGAAAACCTCTATCATATTTTCTTCATCCAACATCTTTAACTCAACCAATAATGGATCTAAATCTTGTTTTTCTTTGACATCAACATCTGCAAAAGACAGCCCCATTCTGGACATGAATGCCACAATCATTAGCATCCGCCAACCTAATAATAAATCTAGCCAAACAGTGTATATATCTCACCAAACTTTCTTGGACTCATCAACATTCACTATACTACCCATATATAGTCTACTAAAGGCATCAACTACTATATTTGACTTGATGAGGTGATATTGCACACTCATGTCAGTCTTTGAGAAGTTACAACCATCTCCTTTGCCTCAAATTTAGATCGCTTTGGGTGAACACATATTGCAAACTCTTGTGATTGATGAACACATCAAACATGAACCCCATAAAGATAATGTCACCACATCTTTAGAGCATATACAATGGTCGGTCAATTCAAGATCATGAGTTGGATAATTTCGTTCATGCACCTTCAACTGTCTAGATGTATAAGCTATCACCTTACCATGTTGCATGAGAACATAACCCAAACTAATCTGAGAAGCATCATAATACAACATAAATCCTTCTAAGTCATCTGGTAGTGTCAATGCTGGAGTCGATGTAAGCCGATCCTTCAAATTTTGAAAGCTTTTCTCACACTCATCTGACCATAGGAATTTGGCCTTCTTTTGAGTCAACTTGGTCAATGCTGAAGCAGTACATGAAAATCCCTCAATAAACATTCGATAATAACTAGCCAACCCAAGAAAACTAAGAATATCTGTAGGAGACAACAATCTAGGCCAATTCTTCACCATTTCAGTCATCTTTAGATCATCTTTAATACCATCACCGGATACCACATGACCAAGAAAAGCTATCTCATGTAATCAAAACTCGTATTTACTAAACTTAGCAAATAACTGTTTATCTATCTAAGTCTGATTTAGAAGCTTAAAAGAGTCATAAAATGTCCTAAAAATCTTTGGAATTGAGCCAAAATACTAAAGAGACCTTCATGAAATGAGGTTAAAAAATGAACTAGGTATCACCATGGAAGGCTTCACGATCTGTGGTGACTTGTTGTGAACCTGCCCCCATGAAAGTAAATTATATATTGTCCCTGCAGTAGAGGACTCACCAATAGAAATCTTATAATGAATCGGCTACCCACGTCGAGGAGGAGGATGGATAGGAGCTCTAATTCTAACATGGTTAGATTATGTAGGCAAAAAGCATGTGTTAGTACTTAGAACATACTAAGTATGCAGGGTGCAATGCAACAAGGGAACATAATCCATAATTAAATAATATGCATATTCATAGTGAATGGGTACAAGCTCAATATGACATGAATGATCAATGCTTTAGCCAAAATATGCATGAGGAATAATTAAATCATATGATATATCATACATAGGTGGGAAGAGACCATGACCGATAAGCAATACCAAGTGAGCTACTACTTGGAATCCCGATGTTCACTCCACACAAAAAAAGGAGTGGTTTACTTTGCCAAGGTAAATCATCCACTCACCTTACGATAAACCTTTTCAGAGAGTATTTTCAATATCCTAACCTTATGACATAGCCTTTTCGGATGGTGTCACAAGATATGTTTACCTTACGACATAGCCTTTTTAATAGGTGTCACAAGATATGTTTACCTTACGACATAGCCTTTTTGGTATGCATTAAGATATGTCCTTACCTTACGATATAATCTTTTCGGTAGGAGCTACAACATATTCTACCTTATGATATGACCTTTTTGGTAGGCATCACACAATACCCTATGGTTGCACATAGTTATGGGACCATGTCTACCAACCAAGGTCTACTCGGTGCTAGGTCAACAATCCCACGGAATACACAATTCGTATACATATTCATATTTTATATAATTTCATAACTCATGGTAGCATCATAATAGTAGCTCATCAAACCATCACATTATAGTATCAAGAAAGGGCTTCATACCATTCATAAAATTTGTAAAATTATCACGAGCTCATATCATGCATAATATCCCTTCAACATTTACAATATTCATAATTCACATGTCTTGCCATAAAAATTTCAAGGACTTATCACATAGCTTTTGTCAAATCATGGTGGGTACACATTCATATGCTTAAAATCATGCAATTCAAGAGTATAAGAGAAGATAGGAATAAAATTAATTTATTTGGAAATCATTCAATTCAACCTACCAACCTTGTAGTAGAAACCCCAATTTGGGTGTCGTGAAATCCATCTTGAAAATTCATAATCTTTCAAAGTTTCCATAGTTCACATCACACACAGCTTCAATGAATATAAATCCACTCATGGAATAGGCTTTCAATATATGTTCATGCATAGTAAATCAATACTTAAATAATCTAAACTCAATTCATGTGTATAATGCAAAACAAAGTTTACCCATAAGGTATTAAATCTTAAAATCATGAAATTTGACAAGAAGATAAGGATTGGCTTCATGAGTGGAATAGTCCCCATGAATCAAACCCACATACCTTAAAATTGAAGTTTCTTGAAGGAAGACTTGAGGGTTTACTTGGTTTCCTTGAAATCCAAAGAAAATCTTTGAGATTCTTGTAAGTTGAATGAGGTAGTTGGTAGAGATTGGAGAGGATTTTAGAGTGTTTTTGTGAACTTTAGGGATGAAAAATGGTTGAAGAGTGAGGTATTCCCGTCTATATAGGCATTGGGTTATTACCCAATTGCCTTTAAGTGAAACAGAAAATTTACAGAACCTTTTGACCTAAAGCGTGACAAGTCCGCAATGCGGACTTGTTACGGTTTAGTGTATTTTCACACAAAATTCAATTGTCTTCCTCTTTTTGGCCTAGGAATGAGTTTAGGTCATTTTTACTCTAGTAGGCGATAAGTCCGCAACGTGGACTGGTCACACACTTTTTTAGATAAGCCCCAAATCATTCAAAAAATTATTTTTCGCTACGGGTCATCTAAAAATTGAAGACCACCCCTTTCCTACACAATTTCCCCCCCTAAAAATGAATATGGAGTAAGATTTATGAAATCATGCATGAATTTTGATATATTCAATAAATACGTTATAGGTTACTTTTCTGAGGTGCACGAGAAATGTTACACTTATTCGAGTGATTCAAATGTCTATTTTGCATGGAATTGCGAGAAGAATATAGTGGTAGTATCGAAATTGGTTATTGGTGCTCCATTTGAGATAATTTTTGCTTATTTACTGTTGATATTACTTATTGTTAGAGAATTTGGAATTTGATAACTTGAGCATTACAAGTCTTATTTGGTTGGTTCTTGGGTCTATCGTGTGTGGGTTTTTGAGGTTCTTGCTATGGCATGGTCAGAATATTCTATTTGAGCTACGTTTGAGGTAAAATAACTATTTTAGCTGCTACTTGGGGTAGTTTTTGGAGTTAGATTTTGGTAAACTTTGCAAAATGATTTCTTGACCAATTTAGCTTCGATTTGGGAAATTCTAGAGTCTAAATTAGGGGTGGGGGTCATGAGAATCATTGTGGCGTAATTGGTTTTGGTAGTTGAGGTATTGTTTTGGTAATTTTTCTGTCTTAAGTTGCTATCCTATGCCATTTTTGTATTAGAGTTTTGCTAAATTTTGAGGTTTGATATCTTGAGCATTTTGGGTCAATTTTCAAAGACTCTTGAGGCTTAATTATAGGGTTTTTCATGAGAAACACTGAGGTGTACTTGATTTTAGCTGTGGAGACTTCATTTCTGGTATTTTCTCATAAATAGTTGCGGCCATAGTTTGTTTTTCTTTTAGAAAATTTTGATTTTTCTTGTGCATTGCTTTTGAGGTACTTATGGGCCCCCTAAATTGTATCCCATTTTTTGACATGAGCTCAGTAAGTTGGTTAGGACCATGTTTTTGGGGTTAATTTTAGAATTTGAGATGCGAATCTCACACTTTTCATTTTTGACCTTGAAATTGATCCACTTTTATTTCTTACAGTTTTAATATCTTTGTGATCATTATAGCATTATGAATCTCTTTTTGAGAGCTTAATAACATTCTGAGGCTATTCATAAAGGGAAAGTGCCGGTAAAGTATATTGGAGTGCGTGTGTGTAGCCTATAGGCAGGTTATGACTTTTCTTATTTTAGACTAAGTCTAAATACATGAATATTGATTAAAATGCATTAATATTAGGTGGAGAGTTAGTTTGATATGTTATGTATACTATGAAATTCTATTTGATTAATTTTTGGGCCGACGAATACTTGCACTTTATTGTTTGATCATCTACGCCTATTGGTAACATATTTATGACTGAGATTGTGTAATATATTGAAGTTGTTGTGTATGATTGTGTTATATCGAATTATATTGGCCTTAGTGTAGTCTTAAACTTATACTGCTATAGACCCGCATTATTCAGGGCCAGTAGATTGATTATTCTTTGCCTGGTGTAACTCGATAGGCATAGGTCCTTGTAGTCTGATATTGAAAACTTGAGTCTTAGAAATTTTAGCCTTAGATAGGCCATGACTTGCCCTGAGGCCCTACTACCTTCTATGTCCTTACTCTACTCTATTGACATATTTTTGATCGCTTGTTGGGGTTTACTAGGCTTCAGAGATGATTTGTTTCGCCCATAGAGGGCCACACCAAACTTTTTTTATAGAGTTTATCGACATATTAAAGGTCCAGGATTTGTATCTCCTACTATTTACTACTCAGCCTCCTATGATAGAGTCGACTATCAGAGTTTAACTATGAGCTATATTGTTACCAGCCACAGGACCCACATCCGTGGTGACAAATCTGGGCTCTGTGCTCCCGTTATCTCTAGCATTTGACATGATCAGTATTATACTTAATAGGTCCTACACCGACGATGATAAGTCTAGGCTCTACGCTCCCTCCCTTTTTTACAATGTTTGATACGATCGACATTGTTCTTGATGAGGCAATAATCTGTATGTTAGGGTACGGGCTATTTGCTCCCTTCTTTCCCTTTGGTCTCAAACTTATTAGCTCCTAGTGTACTTGGTCGTATGGGTTTTAGTGTGTGCGTAGTTGGTTATCTGGTATACAGGTGTACCTATTGAACTTATCGGAGCCCAATAGTCCTATAGGTCTATGATAGATAGTCTTCTACACCTGTGTACCTTCCTATACTATTTTGTTCTTGTTATTGTTGTCTTTTATTCTAGCTCGTCCTACTTTATTTACTATTCTTATTCGATCAACCTATGATGCCTACTAGGTACCTTCTTCTGGTACTCATCCTAGACTCTGCATCTGCTTTGTGATGCAAGTCCTAGCATGTCATGATCCAAAATCGAATCGCAACTAAAGAGAGAATGAAATAAAGTGGAAAACTATCATAACATAACACAAGATATCACAAAACCTGGATTCATGAGTACAAGAGCATTTAAATAGTGCGGAAGAGTAAATATAACTGTCTAAAAATAAGATACAAAGTCAATGTCTGATACAAAGTCTGAGATACAAGCAATAAAAAGGAAGTCTGTAGAATCCATGGCGACTCAAAGTCGGAGCCTCACCACTGGGATCTAAGGTAGATAAAATAGAACTCTGGTGGAAAGATATCAACTACCCTGGTGGGGTCCCTGTGCTTGATTTGCAGGGAGGAAATGAAGCAAGGGTGAGTACACCAAAATGTACCCAGTATGTTCAACCGACTGGGTAAGAGAAATTAAGCAAGCTAGTGATAACGAAGGATCCTAACACCTGCATCACAAGGTTAGTACATAATAATCATAATCGAGAATTTATAGTAAGCACAGTCAATTACGTAATGCATATGAAATGTATAGATGCAATGGCATTGCAGGCCATGTATGATGTGGGATCATGATTGTCACAGGGCTGTTGTACACATCTCTCGAGCCAAACCTACCAGATTGAACCCAGGGCCATC
The DNA here is from genome assembly GCA_038996855.1 of Solanum aculeatissimum. Lineage (NCBI taxonomy): Eukaryota > Viridiplantae > Streptophyta > Magnoliopsida > Solanales > Solanaceae > Solanum > Solanum aculeatissimum. Next base: position 8,818 of record JBCEWC010014594.1, read on the forward strand.
GCAGGCCATGTACTCAAACAAGTCGAGGCATCGCATGCTATAAACTGATATATCTTGAGACATCATAGGCCTTTGATGGTACAAATAAAATATATGATATGTGTATGCTAATGCCAACACATATAAATAAGGAATGTGCATACCAATGCCACATCATTAATATAAACTAAAGTATAAGCTTTGTGCATACCAATGCAACATTAGAGTCTAGTTACAATCTTTCATTGGTTTCATAATACTTGCATACAGTTTGAGTTTAGACTACGTTATATTTACTTTTTATTCAATTAAACCCCTTCCTAGAAATAAGTTGATTAATAACTTGAATTCATGTTAACTAATCTAAGTCTGAACCATATGCATGGTGGGATTGACCCTAACCTTGGTTAGATTCTATATTTGACAGCGATCGCTTATGCTTCTATTAAGAGGTGTAATTTGGATGTGATCAAATCTTGGCACCATTGTTATGGAATATGACTTCCAGATTAGTTTAGTTGAAGTGATTTGACTGTTAATACTTGTTCCAAATTTTACACTTTTTAGTTGTTTTGTTCTTTTGTTGTATCTAGGTATGGTGTATGCCCAATACGCATAGTCGAGATAGCCTCTTGACTCCATATGATCCTAAACTGCAAAAAACTCTGAGGTGATTGGCTCTTTATAACTCCGACCAAGACATAGATGATGCAATAGACTAGCTCTGAATGGAAGAGAAGAACACATGCCAGAATCCATTCTTTAACGAGCAACAACGCCCACCTCCACCTCAAAAGGTAGACCATCTTACTGCACAAAGAGACAAAGTTGGTGCATGGAACAACTTTGGACTTGACCTAAATACAGTGGATGTACAGGAGTCATTATGTTACCACCACTATTGCCAGATACTAAGTTTGTCATAACGAGCGGGTTGTTGCAAATACTACAACATAGAGGGTTGTTTTTGGGGCTACCATCCAAGGATTCATATACCCACTTACACAATGTTATGTTTGTTTGCAAGAGCATGATGGGAAATCAAAACTTATCTATGGATGTCATTGGGCTCTGTGTTTTCCCATTGTCTCTTACTAGTGAGGCAATAGTTTGGTTATCGAAGCTCCCATACAACTTGATCTCTACATGGGCAGACATGCATAGAGCTTTCTTGGAGAAGTACTTTCCATGTTCTAAGAAATTAAAGCTCAAGGATCGAATCAATAACTCGAATATACATTGGAGGAGTCCATTAGTATAGCATAGGAGCGATTCTCGAAGTACTTGAGGAGTGTCCTAGACCATTGAATCACAAAGGATTCCTTGCTGGAAAATTTTTATAGAGCTTTGGATAACAATGGAAAGGAAATAGCAGACATAATAACCGAAGGAATTTTCATAGATTACACCTTTGTCGATGCTGCCCAGAGACTTGAGAAAGTAGCTAAGACCAACAGAGCATGGGGCACTCGAGACAAAAAAACCACAAGGGGCTCTTTCTCAATTAGTATAGATCTAGAGCAAGCAAAGATAAACCATGAGATGCTTCAAGAGTTAGCCCGGATAATTACTAACATTGGTCTTCCGATGAAGCAAGACTAAGAGTGAGTCAATGCAGTGAGTCAACAAGCAAAAACACCAATCTATGATGACTTTGGCTATAGGGATGATGCATGCTTTATAAACGATCATATGGGAGTTTCCGGACTAACGCCCAAGGATCCAATCAGGATCATTGGCTTCAAAATTAAAGGAATCAAGGTCAAAACTACTACAGGGACAATAACTACCATGACAACAACAATAATTGGGGAGGATACTAAGATCAAAAAAGGACCCAAGACAGAGATGGAGATTGGATATGAAGGGATAATTATCACAATGATAGAAATGGGGTCTACATTCCACTCAAAAACTATGATGGTAAAGTTAGAAGTTTGAGAATTGAGGAGATGTTTGGCAAGCTACTAAAGAAGGCTAATGCACAAGATAAGACTTTGAAGGAGATGAAAGAAGACATACCAGGGATCAACCAGAAAATAGAGTCACATGTTGTTGCTATCAAGCAGTTAGAGCAACATTTCAGCCAGATGTCCTCACAATTGAACCAACGGCAAAAGAGGACACTGCCTAGCAACATAGTGTAAAACCCAAAAAAATAATGGGCATTGCATGGAAATGACTACTCGAGGTGGACAGTAGACTATAGATCTACCTATGTCAACTGTGGTGGATGATGAAGCTAAGGAGGAAGATGATACGACTAGGAGAACTTTGAAACTAGAGGATAGAGATGGATAGTCCACAAATAATAAGAGAAGGGAGAAGACAACCCCTAAAGCTCCAACTCCTATGAAAAGGCCTCCACCGCCTTTCTCTCAAAGGCTGAAGAAGAAGAATGAGGAGGGAAAATTTCATAACTTTATCTCTATGTTGAAGCAGTTGTCGATAAATCTCCCTCTCATTGATGCACCAGAGTAGATACCTGGATATGAAAATTTTATGAAGGATCTAGTTATGAAAAAGAGTAAAGTGAGTCAAGAGCTTGCAAATAACATTCACCATTATAACGCCATAGCTATTATATCACTTATGCAGAAGAAGGAAGATCTTGAAACGTTCACCATTCCTTGAACTATCGTATTCAACTTCACAAAGACATTATGCAATTTGGGAGGTAGCATCAACTTAATGCCTCCTGTTATGTATAAACAGTTGGGCTTAGGAGCCCCCACTCCAACTACAATGCAATTGATGATTGCAGATCAAATAGTCAAGAAACTTATAGGATACTTTATGATGTCTTGGTTCATGTTGAGAGTTTCATATTCCTTACAGACTTTGTAATTCTTGACTGTGAGGTGGAATTTGATGTTCCAATCATCATGGGGAGACCATTCATAGCCACTAGACGAGCTCTAGTTGACATGGAGTTTGGTCATCTCAAGTTTAGATTGAATGACAAAGAGGTTGTCCTTAGTGTTTTTCTGTCTATGAAAAAACCTGATGATTGAAGAGTTGTCTCTATTATTGATAATACTGATAAAGTGCAACCACTAGTTCCTATTTAAGAAAGATAGGGTGTCGAAGCACTTGTCGCAGTGATGCTGAATTTTGAAAGTGATGGATTCCAAGCTATAATGCGATTGTGAACACATTTCAGGGACAAGGCTACTACAGGCATCCACTCAAGCTAGACTTGAATTTAAAGAACCGAGAGACTTCACCCACAAAACCATCGACTGAAGATCCATTGATTTTGGTGTTGAAGTCTCTTCCAGCCCAGTTGAGATATGTGTTTCTAGGGCCAAACAACACTCTACCAGTGATTATGATGGCAAACCTTGATGATTGGTAGGGAGAGGCATTAGTTTTAGTCTTAAAATGCTTCAAATGGGCCATTGGGTGGACTATTGCAGACATTATTGGAATATCTCTAGGCATATACACCCACAAGATTCAACTTGTCCAAAACTATAAGCCAAGTATTGAGCACTAGAGGCATCTGAATCTTCTCATACAATAGGTTGTACACAAAGAAATTATCAAGTGGTTAGATGCTAGTGTGATCTATCCTATTGTGGACAGTGAGTAGGTGAGTCCTGCCCAAAGCATGCCAAAGAAGGAAGGTATCTCAGTGGTTCCTAATGCAAATAATGAGTTTATTCCGATGAGACTAGTCATAGGTTGGAGAGTTTGCATGGACTATCAAAAGTTGAAAGCTTCTATTGAGAAGGATTATTTCCCTATGTCATTCATGGATCAGATATTAGATAAACTTACAGCCAAAGGATGGTACTTTTTTATGGTTATTCATGCTACAACCAAATTTTAATTACTTTTAAAGACTAAGAAAAGACCACTTTAACATGTCCATATGGGATGTTCGCTTTCAAAAGGATGCCTTTTGGACTATGTAATGTGCCTGCCATATTTCAAAGATGCTTGATGTCCATGTTTTCTGACATGGTGGAGGACATGATTGAAGTTTTTATGGATGATTTCTCTATGGTTGGTAATTCTTTTGATGATTGCTTATAGCATTTGCATGATGTGTTGAAGCGGTAGGAAGAATGTCACCTTGTACTGCATTGGGAGAACTGCCATTTTATAGTAAAGGAAGGTACAGTTCTTGGTCAAAGAATCTCCATTAAGGTATCAAATTCGATGGAGCCAAAGTTGAGGTGATAGAGAAGCTTCTACCTATCTCTATTAAAGGTGTGAGGAGTTTTTTGGGGAATGCAAGCTTTTATAAAAGGTTCATCAAAGACTTCTCAAAAATTGCACACCCATTGTGTAAGTTGCTCGAGAAGGATGTGAAGTTCATATTCGACGAGGCATATCTCAAAGCATTTGAAGGGTTGAAGCAAAGATTGATCTCAACACCTATCATTGTTGCACCTGACTGGACTCAACCTTTCAAGATTATGTGTGATATGAGTAGGGTTGCACTTGGTATAGTGTTGGGGTAGCAAAGACAGAAGATCCTATATCTCATCTTCTATGCTTTCAAGGCCCTAAATGCTACATAGAAGAATTATACGGTGACTGAACAGGAGTTATTTGCAGTGGTCTTTGTGTTCAACAAGTTTAGATCTTATTTATTAGGAACCAAAGTCATTATACACACTAATCATTTAGCACTCAAATATATGATGGTGAAGAGAGACACTAAGCCAAGGTTTATTTAATGGGATCTACTTCTCTAAGAGTTCAAGTTTAAGGTGGTTGATAAAAAATAGACAGAGAACAAAGTTGCAGACCATCTATCCAGACTTGAAGATGAAGTGACGGCAAAACTTGAGGATGGTCTTGAAATTAATTACTCATTCTAGTATGAGAGAGTATTGGTTGCATCACATGACTTGATCCATGGTTTGCAAATTATGCTAATTACCCAGTCAGTGATGTGGTACCTCCAGATATGACTTCCCACCAACGCCAAAAGTTTATGTTCGATGTGCAAAAGTTCTTTTGGGATGAGCTATATTTTGTTTTTTTTATACTACTAGGATTATTCATCATTGTGTACTCAAGGTAGAGATGATGACCATACTAATGGTTTGTCATTATTCACTTGTTGTCCAGCATTATAGTGGTATTCGGATAGCCGATAAAACCTTGTTGTGTGTCTATTATTGGCATACCATCCACCAAGATGCTCATGATTACACCAAGGCTTATGATAGGTATCAAATATAAGGTGATGTTTCTCGAAAATATGAGCTCCCTCTTAAACACATCATAGTGATCGACTTGTTTGATGTTTGGTGTATAACTTCATGGGTCCATTTATGACCTAAAATGGGGACAAATATGAAACGACCCAAAAAGTTCCTAAAACTGTGCTTCGGAAGTTACCGGAAACTTGTTTTAGCTATATCTAAATATCCTTTTCATTTTTTGAAAATATGACTTCATATTCTTGTTTAGGGGGTCAAATGGAGTGGGAAATGGGTCTCACCCGAATT
>JBCEWC010014595.1:0-14266 GCA_038996855.1 Solanum aculeatissimum
TACACAATTACTACACACTACACAGTTTCAAGACAGAATTTAGCCACTTACCAAAGGTGGGGGTTTCTTGATCTTTTTCTCAAAGGGACTTGTTGTTTTCGTGATTTCTTTGGTTTATAGTGGTATGAGGGAGTTTATAAGGTTTAAAACAAGTGTTGGAACCGACTTACCTTATAGGGAATATATATATATATAAGTAAGTTAAGGCTGCCCAAGAAATGGTGGCTGCCGAAAACTCTTTTTTTTCCATTCCTTTTCTTTTATCTCCTCACACCTTAATCCATATTATTATGGATTTCTTGCATAATATATAAGGTTTCATAAAAAGTAAACCAAATTACACTAAGACAACCCCTCCCCCCTTCCTTTTTGACGATTCAAGAAAATCAATTTCTTTAACGACACAATTTCGAGTCAAAGAGTTATGAATTAGGGGTTTATATTATCTCAACGGAACACCCCTTTGAAGGTGCGTACATGATTTAACAGTAAGGGTGTTACATTGGTGAAGGTGAGGCTGATAGGGGAGAGATTAAAGATAGCTCAAAGTAGACAAACGTCTTATTCTAATGTCAGGATGAGAGATATTAAGTTCAAGGTGGATGATTGGGAGTATTTTAAAGTCTCACCCTTAAAGGGTGTAGTTCATTTTGGCAAGAAAGAGAAATTTAGCCCTAGGTATGTAGAGTCTTATAAAATTTTGAAGCGTGTTGGTAAGGTTGCTTATAAGTTGGAGTTGCCTATGGAGATGAGTATGATTCATCCGGTCTTTCATGTGTCCATGTTAAGGAAGTATGTAGGTGACCCAAAATCTATTTTCCCTTTGGAGGTTGTAGGTATTGAGGAAATCTTGACAAATGAAGCAGTTCCAGTTGAGATATTTGCTCGATCTCGCTCAGCCCATACCTCTACTCGAAAGTTAAAGCAATCGTTATCAAATATTTAACCCAATAATTATTAGGATCGATCCCTCGAGAAATATGGTAGACTCTGGATTAGCACAACTTGTAAATTGAATCGATTAACCCTATTATCTCTCAAAAAACAAGAAAATAAACACAAAAGGGGGGAGGGGGGTTGCAAGTGAAAGTAAAATCTAAACTAAAATACACGTGTTTGTAATCAGGAGAAAAGCAAACTAGGGTTATGTGTTCCCCATGACTCCCTAAATAAGTCCTCTAGGATGCTTGCGACTCTTTTCTGATGTGTAGGTGCAGGACAATAAGCTATGTTCTCCTAAACCCTTTATTGTATAGGTGAATTTCATCACATTACTTGATCCATCTCTGTGATGTCGCTTTACTAACCCTTACTTTATCCTAATACAATCTTATTTATTTTAGTTAGATTGATTAATCAGAGAAATCGACCAACTCCTGTTAATTAACTCTTTTTCTATTACTCACTTCCTTGATCCGATAAGTGATACTAGACTAGTTCTAACATTGGCCACCATTAAAAATTGTTTAAAACAAAGAGATTAACTAATACATCCTAACATCGTCCAAGAATTTGTAAGTTATCCAATTTTATCTTAGTTAGTTCGTCATGGTTCCCACAACCCTAATTGTGAATTTAGCCACACATGCTTGGAGTATTTTTAGAAATAATGCAAGAAGAAGACATAATTAAATTACTTACATGCAAGAATAGATGAACACAAATCCAACTTCTCAATATAATTGCAAACTTGAACTAAAAGATTATAGTAAAATCACAAAAACGATGTTCACAATCAAGCTATTTTTTTCGTCCTAGGTTGTTCTCTCACGTTCTCTCCCTCTCTGTTGTTGTATATGTTGTGTGTCTTAAAAAAACCTAAGAACCTATTTATAGTACTTAAAATATGAAGCTAAAATGAAATAGGATAATTGTGTCAGCATCATTTATGGGCATCTTTTACGGCTCGTGTAGCAGTTCATGGCTCGTGAAAGAGGTCTCGTGGAATGTAGTTACATCCAGCAGGCCCTTTTCACGAAACCTTTCCACGGGCCATGGAGTGTTCTACGACCCGTAAAGGGTCTCGTTTTTACCACTTTTCAGCAACTCTTCCATCTTTGATCCTTGCTTCACGATCATACTCTACGACTCGTATGCTGGTTCATGACTCGTGGTCCTCTCTCGTAGAGTGCAACTCAATTTTCACCCCTGCACTGGAAGAACAAATGAAACCTACTCTACGACTCATGGAAGGACCCACAACCCATAGAGGGTCTCATATACCTCCAAAAACTGCAACTTTTCTGTACTTCAAGCCCAAAGTCAAGCCAACACTAAAATACTGCAAAATAAACAGAAACACACATCAAATCTACTAACATCGCCTTGAGAACACACAAAATCCAATTAGGTTTAGAAGGCAATGGATCGTCGAGTCAGGTCGAGGCCCTAGAGTGAGTTCAGATGGCTATCATATCTTAGAAAATAGAACAACTTACAAATGCATTTGCAGCATCTGAGGCAGGGAGGGGTGAGCAGCATATGAGAGTGATGAATTTATTAAAAATAGTCCTTAGGTTCCCTTTTATTTTAGTTTTGGACAATTTAAAATGTTTTGATAAACTTTGAAAGTATTTAAAACATTGTAAATTATGAATTTTATTCATTTTGAATGTTTAATGGTGGTTAGTATTATGTATTTTGTATGTTGCAATTGTTGTTGCTTGTGTTGGATAGCCTGTATTGAAAGAAATTGAATTGCATTTTTAATTGTAGGTGGACAGCAGAAACTGCAGGTTTCTGTTGTCAAAAAAACTACAGAAAAAGCAACAAACAGGGTCCCTAAGTTTGTCATTTTTTTGCAATTTTTTTATAAAATTTTCAGAAAAGAGATGGACATGGAAACTATGCCCATTGCTTTTTTATAATTTTTTAAATAAAATTTCTAGAAAAGTGATGGACAAGGACCCTATGTCCGTTGCTTTTCTGAATTTTTTTAAAGTAAATTTTTAAGAAAAGCGACGAACAGGGACCCTATGTCTGTCGTTTTTTTTTAAAACAACAATTAAAGTGATGCAGTCCGTCACAAATAAGCAACACCATTCGTTGCTTTTTAAAAAGTGTCGAACAAAAAAGCGACAGAATGGACTACGTCACTTTTTTATCTATTTTGGCGAAAAAAACAACCCAGACCTTCCATACATGTTTTAATTAAGACATTGATCATTCATGTCATATTGAGCTTATTATCTTTGTATATGATTATGCATTTGGACTAATATGGCTTATGATTTTCTTATTGCATTGCACCACACATACTTAGTACATTCAAAGTACTAACACATACTTTTTGCCGATATGACCTAACCATGTAGGGAGCAGAGCTCTTCTCCATCCACCTCCTCATAGCTAATTGATGTGTGAAGATTGTTGCTTGCAGTGAGTCTTCTACTTTGAGGGCAACATCCAATTTCTTTCTACCTATGTTAGTACAATTCTACTTTTACTATTTACTTTTGAGGGTGAGCTTGGAACATGTCTTGTCCCCTGTTTCCCTCATTATTAGTGATATTATTGGATAATATGTGATGTATGACTCATGGGATGCTTATGTATCTATGGAGTTTCCCTTTAGTCCCTACCCCATGTATGTTGTTGCTTGATAAGGTTAGCAAGGGGTGACTTTCCTAATTCCTTGCTCCCCATAGAGTGCATCCCGTGTTCCCTTCCTTTAGTCTAATTGTTTCGATTGAATAATGGTAATTTCTTACCCCTTTATTCATAGAGTGCATTCTAAGCCCCTAATTCCTTTAATACCATTTGTTAATGATTGATCTATGATTCTTAACCAAGGATGTGCTTATGATGGTATGAGGCTTGTTTGGGTACTCTCGAGTTCCCCATTCACCATGTTGCACCTAGGCCCTAGGCTGGGTCGTGATGGTCAATCATTGAAAGTAATTATCAATAAATTTGTAATTTAACAAGGGTGTGTTGAAATGAACTAAATGATTGTGTAGAAACGACATTTGTAACCTCTATAATTCGTTTTCATTAGCTTCTCATTTTCCTTATCATTTTAACTTTTTGTTGTTGTTCCCTATCCCCAAAAAATTTTCTAACAATAGGAAATCAAGTTACAACACAAAAATAGTAATGTGTAAACACAATTTTTAAGCTGCATAGATGCATGATCCTTGGAAGTGATCAACCTGTTAGTGACAAAGTTTTTTTGGGATGTAAAGATCCATGTTTTGTCTCGCATCATTCTGCATTTTGGAATTTATTTTAAGCAAATTGAATTTAGATGTGAGAAACTTCTGTGGTAGGCAGGCAGAGACAAAAGCAACAAAGAAGAAGAGGAGAAGTTATCATCATTTAAACTTCATGAACCACAAAATTAGCTCCTTTTTCAAAACTTTTTGAAATCATATAGGTTTGTATCTATATTTCTCATGAAGATGGCCAACAATACATTTTAGAGAGCTGACATAATGATATTGATTATTCCATTAGATATTTAGTCAACACCACACCACACCAAATCTATAACATAAGACTTCAATTGCAATATACTACATTACTTAATCTTTGAACAAGTCTAAGATCATTTATCATCCTATTACAAAATACATAATTGTCATTTAAAGGTTAAACTAATTATAATAGTAAAAATCAAATGTCAACCACTTTAACCTTTAAAATGTCTAGGTATCACAAACTAAAAATAAATTTCATATATCAGAAGAATCGGGGGCCTATTCCCCGTGTCCCTTTCTTTCCATCATCTCGATATGTTTTTTTCTCACTTTATTTAGTAATTGATTGTATGTAACAACTTCCATTCCTCACCAAGATGTCTTTGTTGGTGAATAAGGAAAGTTAGTTAGAATTGACACCCCAATTGCATCTCCAGTGGATTGAATTCTTCTACCACCAGTTGACGGCATTATTCTGCTCTTTCTCATAACCAACAATGTATCAACTTCAAAGATAGTTTTTTGCCTCAATACTGGGTCTTCATCATCTCCAATATAAGGTCCATAAGTTGTTGACTGTTGAGTATCAATTTGATTTTGAAAGGCTGACTATTGATATTGTTACATACCAAATTCAGGTCCATAATAATTGCTTCCTGAGGTGTGGTCAGATTGTTGAGATCTAATTGATGTTTGATCAATTTGTTTTTTGCCTTTGTCTTTCTTTGGAATATGTCAACCACTTTTTCTTATAAACCAAAATAATATTTATATTCCAAACTATTGCAGTATCAGAAAATACATAGCTACAGTAGTCCCAAAAACTATCTAGCTATTGAATCTAAAAAGTGCCCAACTAAAAATAGTCCCAACAATTACAGTTTTCAAATAATCATAATTGAAGTCTAAAAAATGCCTAACTTAAAATAGTTCCAACAACTATTCAACTAAAAACAGTCCCAACAACTATTCAAATATTTTTTTCATGTAAATATAGTTTCAACAATTGTGGTCTCCAAGAGTTAGCACCGCATAAGATAAATATTCTTATGTAGGTGGCTACAAAGATAGTTATGAAATCATTAGCATCACAAAAGAACATTCCTCTTAGAGAAATTATGTGTGTGAAATATTCGAGAATCTAGCTAAGATAAGTAATTTAACTCTATAAATGCTAATAGTTTTGTACATATGTCATACAAAACATGGACTAGTTTAAGCAAATACAAGTAAGTAGCACTTTTAGGAAGTACCAGAGGCAATGAGCTAGGCACGTGTACCCTTAACCAAATCACAGAGGTCATTTAGTTCGTGGAGTAAGTTATCATGGGACTATAATCCTAAAATTATAATCCTTTGACTAATTTAGCCCAACCTGGGAGATTGGATAAAATAATACCAAATTGAATGGAACAAGGTGAGATATCTAGGATTAAGTTTCGATTAGATTTATACCGTGTTTGGTTGATGGTACAAATTAATTACCATCAACTAAACACAACATAAATCTAATCCTTAATTTAACCTTACGATATCCATCTTATTCCACCTACTAAACGACCCCTTAATACTCTTTAGCACTTAAAAGAAGTTATACATCAGATAGAAATTTTAGAAAAGTGGGTATAGTTGATTGTGGATAACAAAACTTTTCCAGAAGCATGCCATGACCTATATGGATACAATCAGTTAGATTCTACTTAAATAAGTATATTTTGCTTGTGAGCAACTAAAATACTTCATATACACATTTTCTTTGTAGCTTATATAAGGAGGGGATTAGTATATGTAAGTACAGGATCAACTAACCACTTATAAGTTTACCTAATCACATTTAACATCATAGATAAGATGTAGAATGTACAACCCCGTATGTTGAAAAGCCTGAAAATTAGGAAAGTTACAGGAAGGTTCTACTGGTTTGGTAAGTACGAGCCAATCTACGGCTCATGGTTTGTTCCATGAGTTGTAGATAGATGTCGTAGATTAGACCCTGAGGGATGAAATTTTTTTCTAAGTTTGAAAAAGATTTCTATGAATGGGATTTATGATCCATAAATGGAACTACGGAACGTAATATGAGCTTAGAGTTTAAAGGGTGCAATTCCAGTAGAATAATTTTATCACCATGCAAAGTATGAAGCTCAAGTACGACCCACAATAGGAAGCATGATTCATAACTAGTTCTCATAAAATGAAATTCAGAGACTATTTTCAGGAATTAATTTCAAAGGACGAAACCTCGAAGTACAAACCATACTTCTATCTATGGACAGTAAATAGGGTTATTAGATGGGTCAGTGTCACAACTCAAGCCTAGGGCCTAGGCGTAACATGACGAATGGGAAACTCGAAGGTACCCCAAACAAGCCTCTTAAGCATACATGATCCATCCTTGGTTGCAGAACCAAAATTTAAACAACAATCACAAAATTCTAGTGGAAATGGGGCTTTGGACTCAAGCTATATGGATGTCACAGGGAAGAGGATTAGCATGGATCACATAACAAATAAAGTTTAAGGGACAAATAAGTATGACTCACGCTATGAGGGCAATTAGGGACTTAGGATTTTCCTCTCCAACAACAACATACAATAAGTATAAGAATGGAATATGGGACTATGGGAGTCTCCATAATACATAAATATAACAAGAGTTGAGCTAATCACATACATATCTAAATATCCAACAACACCTCTAATATGAATGGAACAGGGGCTAAGACATCTCCTGATCTCACACTCAAAAGATAATTATCCAAAAATAGCAAAGTCTTAAATAAGCATGAAAGTAAAATGGCTATTTTCCCCGAATGTGGAGGACTCACCAATAGCAATCTTCAACTAAATCAACTACCCATGTGAGGGAGGAGGAGGATGAATAGGAGCTCCGATCCCTACATGGTTAGATTATGTAGACAAAAAGAATGCGTTAGTACTTGAAATGTACTAAGTATACGGGGTGCAATGCAACAAAGAAAGTGAGCCACAATTAAACAATATGCATAATCATAATCAACGAATATAAGATCAATATGTCATGAATTCTCAATGTCTTAATCAAGTATGTATGAGGAATCATCAAGTCACATAACATATCATACATAAATGGGAAAGCACTATAACCGACATATAAGACCAAGTGAGCTACTACTTGGAATCTCAATGTTCACTCCACACCGGACTAGGAGGGGTCTACATTGTCAAGGTAAACCAAACATTCATCTAACGGGAACTCCCCCATTTTGGAAAATACTTCACAAACACCTTATGGGAACACCATCCTTTTCAGTATACATAAGATAAGAACCTTACTGGCATCACCCTTTTTGATATTTAATTAACATGTGCCATATCAGAACACTACCCTTTTTGGTAAATTATGCAACTTAAGCTATATGGATTCATTAGCTAATTCACAATCCTTCGGTGGAAACATAGTTATGAGACAATGGTTATCTACCTAGGTCATATTGGTGCTAGGTTATAATTTTCATGACCGAAGCCTAGGGGCTAGTTGTGACACGATGAATGGGTAACCTGAAGGCGACCCAAACAAGACTCTTAATGTACCGTTTGCACATCCTTGGTTGCAGAAGCATAATTAAATGATCAAGAAAGTAACAAATAATTATAAGGCAATAAGACTTTGGACTCAAGCTATGGGGATGTTTTAGGGAAAAGAATTTGCATGAATCACATAGAAAATAAAGTCTAATGGGTGGGTAAATATGACTCATGCTATGGGGATGTTACTCGGACTTCGGAATTTCATCTCATCAATAAACATACAACAAGAATAGAAGGGAATAAAGAGACTAAGGGAAGTCTTCCATAATTACATAAATATGATAGGAGTCAAGCTCAAACATATATTTCCATATCCAACAACACCTCTAATACGAATGGAACGGGGGCTAAGACATCTCCCGGGCTCACCCAAAAAAGATAAGTATCCAAAAATATATTAGTCTTAATAAAAGAATGAAGGTAAAGTGGATATTATCCCTGGAGTAGAGGAATCATAAATAGCAATCTTCAAATAATTCGGCTAGCCACGTGCAGCAAGAGAATGAATAGGAAATCTGATTCCTACATGGTTAGATCATGTAGGCAAAATAATATGTGTTAGTACTTGGCATGTACTAAGTATGTGGGGTGCAATGCAACAAGCAAACATAATCCTCAATTTAATGATATGCATAATCATAGTGAATAGATATAGGCTCAATATGACATGAATGATCAATGCCTTAGTCAAAACATGCATGAGGATAGCCAAATCATAAATCAAATTATGCTTAGATAGGAAGGGATCATAACCAACAATTAATATCAAGTGAGCTAATACTTGAAATTTTGGTGTTCAGTCCACATCGAATAAAGGAGTGGTCTACGTTTCTAAGGCAAACCAAACACTCACCTTATGAGAACCTACCTTTTTTGGTAGGTGCTTCACAACCACCTTACGGGAATAATACCCTTTTCGGTTACCTTACGGGAACTCCCTTTTTTTGGTAGATTACAAAATAAGAGTGTTATGAGAATACCATCCTTTTCAAATAATAGAATTTAAAAGCTTTATGGGAACCCTACCCTTTTCGTATATTAAGTGGCATGTACCTTACGAGAACTCCCCCTTTTCGATTAGTCATGTCACAAGCAATTCATAACCTATGGTGGAAACATAGTTAAGGGACAATGGCTACTTACCAAGCTCCGCTCAGTGCTAGGTCACAATACCAAGGAATATTCAAATCATACTTATAGCTATAATATGCAAAGCATCATATGGCATAGTAATGTCATGGAGTAGCTCATCAAATCAAAGCTTCTTAAAATCAAAGAAAGGGCTTCACATTATTCTTAACATTCATAATATTTTCGTGAGCTCATATCATGCTTAATAGCCCTTCACCATTTTTAATATTCACAATTCGCATGTCTTACAATGAGACTTTCATCAACATAGAAGCTTATCACATGACTTGTTCAAAACACGATGGGTATATGTACATATGCTTAAAACCTTGCAACTCAAGAGTATAAGACATGGAAAAAGTAAAATTAATTCACTTGAAAGTTTTTCAAATCAACCCACCAGTATTGTAGTAGAACCCCAATTTGGGTATCATGAAATCCAACTAAAATTTATGAATTCTTTCATAGTTTTCATAGTTCACAACATGAGTAGCCTCAATAGTTATAAATCAATTCATGGAATAATCCTTCATTAGATATTCATGCTTAACAATCGATACTTGAAGCATCCAACTCAAATCATGTATATAATGCATAATAAGATTTACCCATAAAGATTTCATCCTTAAAAATCATGAAAAATTAGTAAAAGAGAAGGATTGACTTCATTGGTGGAATAATACCCATGAATGAAGCATACATACCTTAGACTTGAGACTTACTTGAAGAAAAACTTGAGGAGGTCTTGAGGCTTCACTTGGTTTTCTTGGAATGCAAAGTAGTACTTGAAATCTTGAGATTAAAATGAAGAATTTGATGAAGTTTTAGAGAGAGTTTTGAGAGATTTTTGTGAGTTTTAGGGATGAAATATGGCTGAAGGATGAGGGTCTCCCATATATATAGGTACTGGGTTATTACCCAATTGCCTTTAAAGTTCGAAACTTTTTCATCTAAGGCACGACAGGTTGATGCGGAGTTGTGGCGGAGTAGTTCATTTTTACTCCAAATTCAATTCTCCCCTGTTTTGGCCTAGGAAATGAATTGAGGCCATTTTTACACTAGTGGGCAACAAGTCTGCAGTGCGGACTGATCACACACTTTCCTAGTTAAGCCCCGAATCACCCAAAAAAATATTTTTTTCCAAGATAGACAGCAGCCAAAGTAACATTTGAAGTATCTTTAAAGAACAAAACTGGCATACTGATGCAAAAAGAATTCTAGATGAAATATAAAACGGCAAAACATGTAGAAAAGAAGATTCAACAATTACCCTACAACTATAATAGGTCCAAACTGAAATTATAAGTTGGAAACAACTCATGTATTCATAAAAAGGCCTCCGTTTTCATCTCTTAATTGGCAGCAGTAATTCTTCCAGCAACTTGGTCAAGATCTCTCTGGCCGTTGGATGTGATTCTCCTTCCACCCTTGGGAATTTTTCGTTTCGGGTCATTAAAAAATCAAAGATCACTCTTTTTCTATACAATTTTACCCCCTGAAAATGAATGTGAAGTCAGATTTGTGAAATCATGAATGGATTTTGAGATATTTAAGAAATACGCTATAGGGCTCTCCCCCTTGTGAATATTTGTCCCCGAATGTAAATGAAAGATATTTAAGAGGAACGATTAGACAACTTTTAGCTCAACATGAATGCAATTAATGCACTTAAACATTATTCTCAAAAGTTTCAAGCATATACATCAAAAATCACAAAACTTGTTACCATGAACCTGTATGCATGCAAAAATGACATAAGGGTTGAAGTTCAAGACTTGACATCATAGATAGAATTTAGTTTATTACCTTGGGCTTGAGTAGAGTGAAATAGGTATGAATATCGCTTCTTCATGTCCGCATTGGCTTCCCAAGTGGCACTTTCGACTTGTTGATATCTCCAAAGGACCTTGACAGACGCCACATCTTTATTTCTTAACCTCTTCACTTGCCTATATAATATTTCCACTGGGACCTCCTCATACGTCAAGTTATCTTCTACAACATCCACAACTTCCAAAGGAACTATGAAACTTGGGTCACCTACACACTTTCTCAACATGGATACATGGAAGATCGGATGAACCGTACTCATTTTCATAGGCAACTCCAATTCATAGGCAACCTTGCCAATTCTTCTCAAAATTCTATAAGGACCTATAAACCTTGGGCTCAATTTTTCCATTTTACCGAACTGGACCACACCCTTCATAGGTGAGACCTTCAAATAGACTCAATCATCAATATTAAACTCAATATCCCTCCTCCTCATATCGGAGTAGGATTTTTTCCGACTTTAAATCGTCTTCAATATCTCTCTTATCAAACTCACCTTTTTCAAACCCTCCATGACCAATTACGGGCCTAATAAAGCCATTTCCTCATATCAAACCTCCCAATCGGGGACCTACAATGTCTACCACATAAAGTTTCAAAGAGAGTCATTCCAATGCTAGAGTGATAGCTATTGTTGTAACCAAACTCGATAAGCGGAAGATGTTCATCTCAAATACCCTTAAACTCTAAAACACAAGCCCTAAAAATATCCTCAAGAGTTTGAATGGTCCTCTCGGCTTGACTATCTATTTGAGGATGAAAGGTCGTGCTAAGATTAACCTCATGAATATATGGGTTGGCATAATATTCAGCACCATAAGTAGTTTTAACCGGTAGGAAGTGAGTCAATTTTGTCATTCTATCAACAATAACTCAAATAGAATCAAAGTGTTTTCTAGTCTTTGTCAAACCAATCACAAAATCCATGGTAATCTCTTCCCACTTCCAAGTAAGAATCTTTATGCCTTGTGTTAGGTCACTCAACCTTTGATGTTCGACTTTGACTTGTTGACAATTGTGACAACCGGCTACAAACTTGGAAATATCTCTTTTCATACCACTCCACTGATACATTTCCCTCAAGTCTCTATACATCTTTGTAGATCGGGGGTGAATAGAGTAGGATGAGTTATGTTCCTCCTTAAAAATCATGTCCTTCAATTCATCAACATTAGGCACACATAATCTACCTTGGTATCTAAGGACACCATCTCCCCCTTGAGAGAAAAGCTCCACCTTACCATCCTTCACCAAAGCTTTTAATTCTAACAAAGCAGGGTCAAGGTCTTGTTTGGATTTGACCTCTTCGGTAAAAGAAGATTTGGAACCATCCACAACCATCACACCTCCATTTTCAACTTAATTTAACCTAACACCCAACCTAGCTAACCGGTGAACTTCTTTGGCCAACTCCTTCTTTCCATCATCAATATGAGTTATAGTATCCATGGACACTCTACTTAGAGAGTCGACCACAACATTAGCCTTATCGGGATGATAATGCATACTCATATCGTAATCTTTGAGAAGTTCCATCTATCTTCTCTGCCTCAAATTAAGATCTTTTTGTGTGAACACATATTGGAGACTCTTGTGGTCGGTGAACACATCCACATGAATTCCATATAAATAATGATGTCATATTTTCAAAGTAAACACCATGACCGCTAATTCAAGATTATGGGTGGGATAATTACGCTCATGCACCTTTAGTTTCCTAGAAGCATAGGTTATGACCTTGCCACTTTGCATTAACACACACCCCAAATCAACCCTTGAGGCATCACAATAAACCACAAACCATTCTATCCCTTCCGGTAGAGGCAAAATATGAGCGGATATAAGCTTGTCTTTCAAAGCGTGAAAACACTTTTTCATATTTATCGGTCCAAATAAATTCTACCTTCTTTTGCATCAATTTTGTCAAAGGGGAAGCAACTGAAGAAAAATCATTCACAAAGCTCCGGTAGTACCCTGCTAAGCCTAAGAAACTCCTAATATTCGTTAGAGTCAAGGACCTAGGCTAATTTCTTATCATTTTCGTCTTCTTAGGGTCCACTTTATCCCATCACCCGACTCCACATGCCCTAGTAATGTTATTTCTTTCAACCAAAACTCACATTTATCAAATCTAGCAAACAACCTCTCATCTCTCAAAGTTTGCAACACTACTCTTAAATGATTTCCATGCTCTCCTTCACTTAGGGATTAAACATAAATGTCATCAATGAACACAACAACAAGCAAATAAAAGTAGGGTTTGAAGACCCTATTCATAAGATCCATAAATATTTTTGGTGCATTAGTTAAGCCAAATGACATCACAACATATTCAAAGTGCCCATATCTAGTCCGAAAAGCCATCTTGGGAATATCACACTCCCTCACCCTCATCGATGGTATTCAGATCAGAGATTAATCTTAGAAAAATGGCAAGCCCTTTGTAGTTGATCAAATAGGTCATCTATCCTTAGCAAGGGATATTTGTTCTTGATGGTGACCTTATTGAGTATCCGATAATTGATGCACATTCTAAGGGAGCCATCTTTTTTCCTCACAAACAACACCGGTGCACCCCAAGGTGACTTGCTAGGCCTTATAAAACCCTTCTCCAATAAATCTTTCAATTGATCCTTCTGTTCTTTTAACTCCGTCGGGGCCATACGGTAAGGGGGAATGAAAATGGGTTGTGTATTGGGGAGGAGGTTTATACCAAAATTTATTTTCCCTTCGAGAGGAACACCGGGAAGCTCATCGAGAAAGACATCAAGAAACTTATTTACCAGTGAAACCGACTCATTAGGAGGGACTTTAGACTGAACATCCCCAACCCTTACAAGATGCTAAATGCAACCCTTGGAAATCAACCTTCGGGCCTTAAGACAAGAAATGAACCTACCCTTAATCACAAATCATGACCTACCCACTCAAGGATGAGCTCATTAGGAGATTGGAACTTAACCTTGCAGGTTTTACTATCAATAGAAGCATGGTATGCATGTAACCAATCCATCCCAAGAATAATATCAAAATCCACCATGCAAAGTTTAACAGAATCAAAAGGCATGACTCTATGTAATATGGGCACGACACAATCTCTGTAGACCTTTCTAGTAATAATGGACTCACCAATGGGAGTAGACACCTTGTTGACATCCAATTTTTGTCGTCCCCATTATAAATTAATCATTGAGCTTCTTCAATTTTTTAATAATTCAAAATAATTATTTTTGAAAAATTCAGAAGTTTCTTAGATATTTTTTAGTGATAATCCTTTGATTTTCAAATTTTGTATATATACATATATATACACA
>JBCEWC010014596.1:0-14266 GCA_038996855.1 Solanum aculeatissimum
GAGTAATCGCATGTCGTGAATACATATTTATAGATGCAAATGCATGACATACCCAACCAAATGCTAGCAATGGTGGTCCTTTTCGGGAGCTCCCGACATCATATCTGCCAACCTGTGGCTATCCGTATCATATACATATATATAGTTAGTTGGGCAAATAGGCCCCATACCTCCGATTATAGATCGAAGTCCATGCATAACGTGAAAATATATGATATGAATGCACATCGTAGGCCATAACACAAATTCAGCCCATCTTGGCTCATTAGTACACTTATCCTCATAACATCATAATCATTATCGTAACATATACATATGGCTCGTGAGATCTTACATGTCGTTCAAATAAGTTTGACAACTTAAATCAATATTTAGAATGAGTCCTTACTTCTTAATATGTTCATAAAGGTGCTTCACATAATGCTTACACTTGGTTCCATGTCAATTAGTAAAAGAAAATACTCAAAAAGAATAAAGTACATTAGTAGTTTAAATAGGAGCGTTATACTGGAGATTATTGGAAATCAACGTGTTAGTTTCTGGGTGCTTCAATTATGGTTTTAATATGAAAGAAGGACATATCATGGATACTACATTGCCCTCGTAACTTATCATTATTTTTAGTGACACCACACCAGAAAGTGCAACTTCTTAACATAAGGATAAATAGTCAAGAAAAACTGATAAATTGATATGTAAATATTGAATGTCCAGTTTGAGTGAATGAATGGAATGCCAACCTAATATCGTAATGATGATAATTCAACTACGAACCCAATGCCTTTTACAGAAGGCCTTTCTAGCAACAAAATAGCAAAATATCGCATTTGACGTTTTAGAGATTTCCCGAATTTCGTGCTAAAAGAAGCGACGAGACTTAGCCTTAACATACCTTTCCAACGGACGTCCATATGCCCAAAGTTCCTTCATGAAAGTTGTTTCCGACGTCCTAAGATTCTCAACGACTATATATACGCAGCTTAAAAATACCTACAAATAGTCCATAATTTGGCATTAATGACCAGATTTCCCATATAGCGTCTGCATGAGGAAACGTCCGTAGAACTTCGTAAAAATGGTCGTACAAGAGCCCCAAAATGATTACCTAAACAAACCAGATGCAACCACATAATGACCAACAAGAACACCACTTTTCACAGTCCAAACACAGCAAATAAGAGAGGAAAACAATCGTAAAGCGTAAGGCACGTATTTCTATGCATGCGGGTGAATGTTAACGGTAGAAACGCGAAACACTTTCCAAAATTTATTATGGAGTTGGTGGGAGCTTTATCTTCAGTTTTCTACTGTTTTGGGATGAAAATACTCCATTTTGATCTTTAAAAAGAGAAATTAGTCGACAATTAAGTGGGCTTGACTCGACCCGATCCATGACCCGATTTGCTGCTCAAGCAGTCGCAGTAAGACTCTTATAACATTTTACTCTGAAGTCGGATTGGAACACGATTTTATGCGTTGCAAACTATACTCATAGACCTTCAATGTGGTAAGTCATGGACCTTCTAACTCTTTACAGTTTGGGAGATATGGTCTGATACATTTGCCCAAACTTAAGAAGGATTTCTTAAAGAATCTTACGGTAACTTTGGCCAAATTTTATCTTGCAACTTCCTTGACTCTGAAACTTTACATATGAACTTTGGGATATTAAAATACCCCTTAAAAAATCCATTATTATCAAATTATGCACTCTTAGACCCATCCGAGAAGTGAAACTCAATTTAAATCTTTCGAAAAGGGCGAGGTGCCACTTGGGCCATCTCTCTAATCCCGAATATGCATTTAGGGGATTCCTTTGACTTAAAACTTTAATCCCTTGATATTATAACCTATTTTCAGCCTTATTACCCTTAGGTTCTATTGAGAGTCATATATGCCTTATACAACATGCCACAATATGTATATTATGGAAGATGAGAAACATGGGGTCTCACAACCCCTCGCAAGAGTCATCAATAATGCTACCAAGATTGGAAAGAATTCACCATCTCTCTTTGGCAAAAATCTATACTATCATCTCTCCCACTCTAGGGAGTTACAAAGGATAGTATGACTCTCAGATTAAGCAAAGCAAAGTTATCATAGGAAAGGATTCAAAACATACCAGTGACAACATCTGGTGCAACCTCTTGGTCATGTCTATTCCCCATCGCATAAAGATGGTTTATTACCCTACCTACATTAGTAGTGGTACCATTCTGGTTTCATCTAACTGGGGGTGCAGTATTAGTAGATTGGTCCTTGTTGCCCATGTTAGACAATCTCTTTGGAAATAACCCTCCTGGCCACACTTATAACACCCATTCCTTCATTCTCAACATTCTCCCAAGTGATGTTTTCCACACTAGCCACATGGTGTCTTACCTCTAGAACCTTGAGCCACGCTAGCCTGAAACTGAGAACCCTACTCAATCCTGGGTGTAGACGCTCTCGTAGATGATGAAGCTCCAGTCTGAAAGGATGGGCGACCTCGATTCTTATTCCAATTCTTACTACCTTCATAACTGGTAGTTTTAGCCCTTATATTTTATTCCTCTTCTCTATCCCTCAGCTTCTCCTTCTCAGTCAATTGCATATAAGTCATCAATCTATCCATATCCATATCTTCAATCAACATAAAATCCCCTTCCTTCCTTCTTGGTTGAGCGACCTAGTCTAGATACATATAGGCTCATTGTATTTGTCATTTCAGTAACCATCTCAGGAGCTTAGTGAGACAGTCGAGTGAACTTTAAATTATATTCATGTACAATCATAGAATCTTGATTTAACATTTATAACACCCATTCCTTCTATAGTTTTAGCCTCTCTCAACTCCCTCGGGAAGAAACTTCCCTAGAATACCTCCTCAAACATGGTCCATGTCAAAAATGGTGTATCCTTCCCTTTCTCTTTCTTCCATTGGTCGAACCATAGTCTAGTAATACTCTTGAATTGGTAGAAAGAAAACTCAACCTATTCAACATCACTTACCTTTATGACTTGGAATACCTTTACCAACTCATCAATATAGTGCTTTGGGTCCTTATTCACTATAGACCCTGTAAACTTTGGTGGGTTCATCCTTAGAAATTTATGAACTCTAGAAGTGTTCGCATCATTTTGTCTACCCGCTTCTTGTCAAGCAGCAGGTGCTGCCACTGCTTGGGCCAAGGTTTGAATAGAAAGGCGAAGCTAAGCATTACTAATGTCAGCTTGAGGTGGCTACTCAACTTGGGTGGCTGAACCTATGGGCTCATCATGGTTTTGTGGCTCAGGGGTTCTAGCTTCCCATCTGACAGGTCGTCCTCTTTCTCTAACAACTCTTCTCGGAGGAATGATTGCAAGTCTGCAACATGCATAACAAACAAATATGAAAAGATATTCATAGAGACTGACTCTATAGCGCGAACTCAAAATAAGGAAGAACTATAACTATTCCTAATGTCCCATAGCCTCCTGTTTATAAAATGTGATGCAAAACACACTCATAAATAAGACTCTACTAGACACGACTTCATAGACTCCCTAGAACTCTTGAACTCTGTGCTTTGATACTAAGTTTGTCATGGCTTGGGAGGGTACTGTAACAACCTATATTGAGATGAGAAGTCTCACATCGGCAAAATACAAGAGAGATGCTGAATATATAAGTAAACATGTATTACCTACTAGTGATGCGTTTTAAAGCCATGCAGGCTTAGGACCAAAATGGACATTATCAATAGCGGGATGGGCTGTTATAGATAGTATCTGAGACACTCCTGTGTCAGCCTTATTCTATGTGGACTAGAGTTCAACTGAGTTTAGGAAAATCCCGGTGAGGTGGGGAAAACCTCAATGCTGAGTCTAGACGAATCTCATACGATGGGGCAAATCTTAGCGAGGATGCTGAGTCTATAGAAGGGGTATATATAACAACCCATCTTGAGATAAGAAGTCCCATATTAATAAAACACCAGAGAGATGTTGGATATATAAGTAAACAAGCCTTACCTACTAGTGATACATTTTAAAGCTGTGCAGGACTAGGCCCAAAGCAGATAATATCACTAGCAAAAGCTAGGATGTTATGGTACCCATGGCGTGGCTGAGAGTTGAGGAACCGTGGATGATTTCCTAAGTGAACCACTTGGCCTCATCATCAGATTGCATTCAATCAATACAAGTAAATACTCAAGTAAGGCTAAGTAGTACCCAAAAAGCTATGTATTTATTAAATTAATAACTTCCAATGAACAAGAGTTGGAATGTAAATAAAAATCAACTATAACTAATCAACATCTATGAAGCCTCTAATCCAAGTCTAGAAGGTGCTAAGACAAGTCCCGAGCTACCTCAAGAAAAATACTACAAATATAGATAAAATAAAAAAGGCTCCTCTGACTAGCAAGAAAGGCACACCAAGTCCAGAATAAGGAGTAGGTCTTCAATGATGTGCCTGTTGAAGGCTTGTTGCACCTGTATCTGCGTAGTGAAATGATGCACGCCTAAATAGACTTCAGTACATTAAATATACTAGTATGTAAGATGACTCAATTTTCAAGTAAGGCATAATACAAGTCAATCCAATAAATTCAAACAATCCACCAATCAACTCAACAATCTATAATGCAACTCAACAAAGGATGCAACATTTTTATAATAAAATAATGCTCCTAAAAGAACTCTAGCATGCAACTTAGTCGGATCATTTATGCATAATCAAATCAATTTTGTGGAGTATTATCAAGGCCTATCTGGGATTTTCTCTTATCCCACAATAATTATTTATGAGCGAGTGATCGTACAATAATCTCATTAATGTTGTCATAACTATCCAATACATTGTTAGGGTAAAGGACGAATCAACCAATCATGGATCTAGGTCAATCAATCAAGTCCCTACAAGGGACATAAATAGGGAAACATTTGACTTAATGATTCAATCCTCTCCTACGTTTGGCGACGTAGTTATTGAGTTTACGTTAGAATTACTCTCCTTTAATTTAGTGCTCAATACTCTTCCCAAGACTCAATGCTCATAAAACAATCAATCCAATCAATGAGTCTCATAAGGACTCTTATCAATCCATCATAATCAAGCCTTTCGGTCTATCAACTATTCAATCAGTTTTCAATCACATCTTTCAAGAGTGGTTTAGAAAATTAACTTATTCAACTCCATCACCAATTAAATAATTTGGACTATCAATCATATATGCTAAAAACTAATCATATCATTCAAGACTCTAACTCAAATGTTTATTTAGACTCTAATAAATCATCTTCATCACATAAAAACATGTAAAATACTTCTCATGCGTAACACCCCTCATGTTCATGGGATTGTAAAATAAAAGTTCAAAGAATTTTGGAACTGATTTGGTCCTATAAGCCAGTTTATGGCTCATGGATAGATCCATGGGTCATACAGAGGTTTCGGGAATTGAATCCAGTGAAATTCGAAAATCATGGAATTTCTGAAAGTTGGCTTACAATTAACAGGACAAGTCATTAATGGAACCACAACCCATAGATGGCGTTGTCAAAGGGACCTCAAAAGGATGGAAATTTTTCTAAGTATGGGGAGTTCCTACGAAGGGACTTGCGGCCCATAGAAGTAGAAAGAAGCCTTCCTGCATTTTTTTGGTTGGAAAGGTGACAGTTCTAATGACTCAACTTTTGGTGGCACAAGTTCTACGTGCCAAGTCGCAATCCATAGATTGAACCTCAACCCATGGATATGGTCTCGTGGTTGTCTCTGACAATTTTTAATGAAGGGCATTTTTGATATTTCTGATTTATTTAAGTCCTAAACTATGTCATATTGGATATCCTAACCAACTTAACCGACTGCAACCCTATAAATCCTATTCCTAACTCACTGTAATTCATTCATCCTCATAATTATTTCAAGGATTCTCAAATATTTCTTTCTCTAGAACTAGGATTCTATCGAAGCTAGGATTCCAAGCTTTCCTAAGGATTTCAAGATTTTTCTACTCCAATTCTTAAGGATTCTCACTTGAGGTATGCAGGGCATGATTCATGAATTAGTTTCATCCATGAAGCCCAATCCCAAAATTTCTTTTAATTAAAGTTTCATGATGATTTCTTATAAAAATTTTATACTATGATTTTGATTGCATGAATTATGATTTCTACACAATGATTATATGTAATTATACATGAATTATGAAGAATTACATGATTTCTAAATGAAAGTACATGAACTCAAGTATGCATGATTAGGGCTTGATTGAATTGATGTGGGTTTCTTTATTAATGTTCCAAATTGATTTCACTTGCATATTTCTTCTATGAATATTTTTAAGTTGCATGATTTTGACTCAATTGTCCATGAGCCCACACTTAGCCCTTGTCTTCTATGATAAAGCTTTGGACTTTCATGATTATGGTCTCAAGTATGTAAAATTATATTTTAATGACTATAATAATGATGTTATGATGCCAAAGATGCTATGATAATGAGAGTGATTATGTCTCTAATATTTATGATGGTGATGTTAAGGTGGGAATGTCTACCCATATTTTTATGAAAAGCTAAGTAGATAGACTCTTCCTATGATATGAGATGTTTTTATGAAAGACTATGATAACTATTTTACAAGGAATGAAAGTATGATTTTCAATAAAGTATGACCTATGATGGAGGCTATGTATATTCATGATTTATGTATTTCATGGTATATGACTTAGCACCGAGAGGGCTTTGGTAGATTTCATAGTCCCATAACTATGTGCCACCATAGGTATGATATTTATATTTTTATGCCTTAAATATATGCCAATGGATCTATATTACTTTTAATGGATACTCATCGTGATAGTATAGTACCTAAAGGGTGGGGTCAAGTTATGGGTTCTCACCGTTCTAGGATAGAGTCTATAGGGTGAGGATCAAGTTTACCTTTTCAAAGTAGACTCCTCTTTTACTTGGGTGTAGAGGGAACACTAGGATTAAATATAATAGTATACATGGTATTAGATATTGGTTATGGTCTTATTCCTATATATGTATGTTAGAATTATGAAATGATTTTGATGATACTCCTTCTCATGATTTTAAACTTGCGTTGCTCATACATATTGTATCCTTATTCTATTGATTATGATTAAACATATTGATACTATGTTGAGCTGTTCCTGTTTCATGCCTACATACTTAGTACATTCTACATACTAACATATATTTTCTTTGCCTACATGATCTAACTATGTAGGGACAGATGACAAGGTGACTATTTCATTTTGTGGCTAGCTTGGGAGTTGAGATTGAAGATAGTTGGTGAGTTCCCATACTCAGGGAACAAGCCCTTTATTATGTGTTTACATTTAGATCTTATTACTTTCATTGATGTATGTCTTGAGGGTGAGCTAGTAAGCTATATTCTAGATGTCGCTAAGATTTTATGATGTAGAGGCATATTTTGGACACTATGGATTGATGTAATTTCCCTTAAGGGAAACTATGATTTTCTTTTATGATATGTTCTGCTTGCTAATTCTTATTTTGCCTTATGTATTCTTACAATATGAACACGAGGCTTTGATGGGATGCCTTCGTGTGTCACATTCACTATGTTATGACTTAGTCCTAGGCTCGGGTCATGACAAAAGTGGTATCTGAACACAAGATCTAAAAGCATCATAGGGAGTCCAATATGCCAATAGGAGGCTATGAGACATTTAGAAAAACTTTTCTTCTTTGTGATCTATGTTGTGCCTTCAAAACTCTCATATTCTAACGCTTTTTCTTTGACATTTTCAGAAATGGCTCCACGATGTGCTCCATTTCCTAGGGGAAATAATGCTCATGAAGACTAAGTTCCATTAGATCCTCAAGTCCGTCAAGTGGAACAAGTCACCGATAATGAGTTTAGAGTTGCTATCACCGTTTTAGCTCAAAATATTGCTTCTCCAAAGACCCCTACTTTTGCCTCAAGGATAAGAAATTTTGCTAGGATGAATCCCTCAGAGTTTTATGGTTCCAAGGTGGATGAGGATCCACAAGAGTTCATTTATGAAGTCTATAAGGTGGTGGAGATTATGGGGGTATCTACCAAAGAGAAAGCCAAATTGGTAGCTTATCAACTTAAGGACGTTGCTCAAGTTTAGTTCACTCAATGGAAGTACAAATGAGTTGAAGAAGGAACTATCGATTGGGAGATGTTTAAAGGTACTTTTATTGACTATTTTTTCCCACTTGAGATAAGGGAATCCAAAGTGATGGAGTTTATAATTTGAAGCAACGTGGTATGAGTATGAGGGAATATGCCCTCAAGTTTACTAAGTTGTCCAAATATGCTCTTTTCTTGGTGGCCAACTCTAGGACTCGCATGAATAAATTCACATTGGGTGTGTCCGACTTAGTAAAGATGGAGTGCAAGGTCGCGATGCTCATTAAGGAAATAGATATTTCAATACTTATGACATATGCCAAACAAGTGAAGAGTGAGAAACTATAAAAGATGAGGACAAAGAAGTCCAAGAGGGTTCGATATGGTGGTGTATTTTCTTATGGTAAGTATGATGGTGGCCATTTCTAAAAAGGCTAAGACACTTCTAGAGGTGCTCCTTAAAGGTTTGAAAGAGAAAAAGAGGACAATCCTAAGGCTCAAGGTGATATTGTGAAGGGAGGTGCTACTCCTCCTAGGTGTTCCAAGTGTGGGAGGAACCTTGTTAGTGAATACTTGAGAGGTAACAATGCTTGTTTTGGTTGTGGAAAGATAGGACACAAGGTTGCGGAGTGTTCTAATATTTCTAATAAAGGTAAAGAAGGGTGTCCACAAGGTCAAGTAGCTCAAAGAGGAAAAGTGCAAAAAGGTGCCTATGTTCAAGGTGGTAGTCCATGTGGTAATCGATTCTATGGTTTGAATTCTAGGCAATAGGTTGAGGAGTCTTTCGATGTGGTTACCAGCATGTTAAGAGTCTTTGATCATGATGTGTATGCTTTTCTTGACCCCGGTGCCAGTATGTCTTTTGTTACTCTTTAACTTGCCATAAAGTTTAATACATCTTCAAAAGTCTTGATATATCTTTATTTGATCTATACTTCAATTGGTGTGTCAATCCTAGCCAACAAAGTCTATAGAAATTATCCCATGTTGGTCTTACATAAAATCTTCCCATGTCATCTAGTTTAGCTTTATATAGTTGATTTTGATGTTATATTTGGTTTGGATTTGGTACATGCATCATATGCTTCTATTGATTGTAAGTCCCATAAAGTTACATTCCAAGTTCCTAATGAGCCTATTCTTGAATGAAAGGGGACCAATTCGGTTTTCAAGGTGAAGTTTGTCTCTTATATGAAAGCTATGAGAATAATTTTCAAAGGTTTTCTATATCATGTTGTCTGAGTCTTGGATGTTGAATATAAAGTTCCTACTCTTGATTCGGTCCCTATAGTTAATGAATTTACAATGTCTTCCCTGATGATTTGCCTGATATTCCTCTCGTAAGGAAAATTGATTTTAGTATTGATCTTATGTTTGCCACCTAACCTATTTCTATACCTCTATATTGAATGGCCCTGACGGAATTAAAAAATTTGAAGGAACCATTAAAGGACTTGCTTGATAAAGGGTTCGTAAGGCCTAATGTGTCACCATGAAGTTCTCCCATATTGTTTGTAAGAAATAAGGATGGTTCACTTTGTATGTGTGTGGATTATCGACCATTGAACAAAGCCACCATAAAAAGTAAGTATCCACTTCCAAGGATTGATAACCTATTTGATCAACTATAAGGTGCAAGATATTTCTCTAAGATTGATCTCTAGTCTGGATATATCCAATTATGATTAAAGGAGAATGATATTCCAATGAAGACATTTAGAACTCGGTATGGTCATTTGAGTTTTTGGTTATATTGTTTGGGTTAACAAATATCCCCGCTACTTTCATGGATTTGATGAATAGGATCTAAACTACATTTGAATATGTTTGTGGTTGTGTTCATAGGTGACATATTGGTCTACTCATGGGATGTGAAGGACCATGAAATCCATTTGAGGATTATGTTGCAAACATTTAAAGATAGATAACTCTTTGTCAAGTTTAGCAAGTATGAGTTTTGGCTAAGAGAGGTGGCTTTTCTTGGTCACATTATTTTGGGTGATGGTATTGGAGTTGATACAAAGAAGATGAAGGTGGTAAAGAATTGGCCTAGACCGTTGTCTCCATCCCAAATTAGGAGCTTTTTGGGTTTGGAGGGATATTATAGAAGGTTTGTTAAAGGATTTTCCTCCACTGCCTCTCCTTTGACTAAGTTGACCCAAAAGAAGTCAAAATTCTAATGGTTTGATAAATGTGAAAAGAGTTTCCAAACGCTGAAGGACCATCTTACTTCGGATCCTATTTTGACATTGTTCGAAGGTCCGAATTGTTTTGTTGTATATTTTGATGCCTCACATATAGGTTTGGATTGTGTTTTGATGCAACATGAAAAAGCCATTGCCTATACTTCAAGGCAATTGAAAGTGCATGAAAAGAATTATCCGACACATGATCTTGAGTTATTGGACATTATATTTGTTGTAAAGAGTTGGTGAAATTATCTTTATGAGGTACATGTTGATATATTCATCGACAACAAGTGTTTACAATATGTGTTTAGCCAAAGGGATTTGAACCTAAGGTAAGTAAGGTGGTTGGAATTATTGAAGGATTTTGATATGAGTGTGATGTATCACCTCGACAAGGCTAATGTTATGGCCGATACATTGAGTAGAGTGTGTATGGAAAGTATTACTCATGTTAAGAATGGAAAGAAAAAGTTGGTAAAGGAATTGCATCTTCGGCTCATTTGGGTGTAAGGTTGAATAGCTTGAAAAATAGTGGAGTAATGGTGCAAAATAGGTGGAATAATCTTTAATAGAGGAAGTGAAAGAAAAACAAGACATGGATCTTACTTTGATTAAATTGAAGAAGTTGGTGGTTTATAAGAAGGTAGAGGACTTCTCACAAGGGGGAGATGGAGTACTACGTTACTAAGGGCAATTTTATGTGCCCAATATAGATAGTTTAAGGGAAAAAATAGTTGATGAACCTTATAACTCTAAGTATTCTATTCATCTGAGATCCACAAAAATGTATAGAGATTTGAGGGAAGTATATTAGTGGAATGGCATGAAGAAAGACATAGAAAAGTGTGTGCTGGGGTGTGCAAATTGTCAACAAGTGAAGGTGGAACACCAAAGACCCGATGGTTTGACTCAAGATATTGAGATACAACCTTGAAAATGGAAGGAAGTGAATATGGACATCATCGCGAGTTTGTCAAACACTGGAAAGAAATTTGATGCAATATGGTGGTTGTTGATAAAATGACAAAAACAACCCAATTTTTTCGGTGAAGACCTCTTATGGTGCTGAAGATTATGCTAAGCTCTACATACAAGAATTGGGAAGGTTGCATGGGGTACCATTGTATATTATATCAAATAGGGTGTTCAATTTACTTCTCATTTTTTGATGTCATTCCAAAAGTGCCTTGGCATGAAGGTAAATCTAAGTATCATATTTCATCCTCAAACGAATGGACAAGCCGAAAGGATAATACAAACATTGAAAGATATGTTAAGGGCTTGTGTGCTTGATTTTAAAGAAAGTTGGGATGATCACTTACCTCTTATTCAATTTGCCTTTAACAATAGTTTCCACTCAAGTATTGAAATGACGTTGTTTGAAGCATTGTATGATAGACGATGTAGATCACCGATTGGATGGTTTAAAGTTAGAGAAATGTCTTTGATTGGACCAGATTTGGCACTTGATTCTATGAGAAGGTGAAGGTTATAAGGTAAAGGTTGAAGGTTTTCCAAAGTCAACAAAAGTCATATACCGACTTTAGGAGAAGAGAACTAGAGTTTGATGAAGGTGATTGGGTGTGCTGCAGTCTTGCAATTTTTGGTGATTTACGGATAACACTATGGGTCGTGGTTCATTTCACGAGCTGTAGTTTGGTTTCGTGAGGGAGATCCAGTGAAGGTATAATTTTTAGAGGTTTCATCCACGGACTGTCAAACGAGCTATAGAATTACTTATGAGTCATGGATTAAAGTCGTTCTTGGAGGATCAGATCTTGATGAGTTTCAGATATGATGTCAGACGAAACTTACTATGGGCTGTAAGTCAAAAGATGGTCCGTAAGAAGGTCTCATGGAATTAAAGTTAGTTTTTGAAAGATACAATGTACGAAGCCCAAATTGGGGCGTGGTTTCTTATATGGCCCGTAATCTAGTCCGTAGAAGTTGCCAAATTTAGTTTTCCTATTTTATTTTAGATTTATATTTTAGTCATTACAAATAGGTTTTTAGATTTTTTTAGAAGAGAGTACACACCAGATATAGAAAAATAGCAGAGAGACACACGAGAAGAGAGAGAAACACTTTGAGAACTCATAGTTTGTGATTATTACATTGTGATTTCTTGTGGAGAACTTGAATTTCTTGTTCTTAATTTCATCATTGTAAGTGTTTAATTATGCTATTCTTTGGCATGAGTTTTTCATCTACAATGATCATGCATAGTTAAATTCACAACTAGGGTTGTGGGAACCATGAAAAACTAACAAGGTAAAATTAGATAATCTATAATTCTTAGAAAGTGTGCATGCATGTATTAGTTATGCCCTTCGATATGAATGCTTTTTAACAGTGGCCAACATTAGAACTTTTCCTAATTCTTATCGACTGGATCAAGGTGGTAAGGAATGGAAAAAGGGGATAGTTAGGATTTGATGTGATATCTCTCGTCTAATCAATCAAACTGGATCAAGGAGAGGTTGTATTGGAACAAAAGGTAAGGATTAGTTATGTCACACTGAGGGGATGTATCAAATCATATTGTGAAATTTACCTCTCACTTGGATCGAAGGATTGGTAAACTTAACTTACCATTTTGCATGCTACACACTAGAAAAGAAAATATTAAGATTATCTGATGATACTAAGTTAGGAATTTATAGTGAACACAATACCCTAGTTACTTCTCTCACTGATCTTACAACATTTGCTTCTAGTCTAAGTTTACTTACTGCAATTATAAAATTTCCCCTTTTCGGAAGATAAGTAGGTTAATTCAGCTCAAATTACTTGTAATTACTCTAGGTCTAACCATATTCCCTGTGGGATCGACCCTAAACTCGGTCAGGTTATATATTTTGACAATGATCGCTTATCCTCTAAGTGGAGGTATAGTTTGGGCGACATCATGTATGCTTACGATATGAACACGAGACTTGAATGGGATGCCTTTAGGTGTCAAATTTGTTATTTCACGGTTAGGACCTAGGCCCCAATTGTGGCATCATGTTCCAATCATGCTCAATGTTTTTTAATTCGAATATTCACAAATCATATTCTCAATTTAATTGATGCATAATGTGCTACATGGAATTTTGCAACTAGGGTTCATATCAACTAGTACAACTAAATGCTCAAATCTCATACAACCAGCATGTATGCCATCAAAATAGTCATAAATATGTATGAAAACTCAGAGTAAACATTGACAATTCGAAGTTTAGGATTTTTTGGAGTTCTTCCAACTCGACCCCTAGCCAAAATGTTGACTCAAGATGATGAAGAAGAGCACATGGATTGTAACAACCCAAAAATTTTCTAAAGCTTCTTATCGTTGGTCTTATATGATGTACTACTGGTCATGGTTGAGTTTTGGGGTCCACGGGTTGCGTTTAAGTGGCCGAACGTAAAACGGATCATTTGGTGGCCTAGAGAGGCCATTTGGGCAGTAGACTTTGAGCTATAATAACGTTTTATTCGGATTGAAACGTGTCAGATTCTATATATTAAATTGAATATCTTTGAGTTAGCTTCGCAACGCAATTGGTTTCACTCGATTCGGAGTTCAGATGAGAGCGTTATGGCCTAAATAGTGGGACTGCCTGAAATTCGGAAGACATTGGAGATAGGCCCCGAAAAGTGACCAAGGTTTCCTAAACCCCTAAATCAATCCCCAAACCCTCATTCATCCATTCCAAGTCTCCTACATTCACTTTAGAAATTCTAAAATCCTCTTAGCTTCCATTGAAGAAAGCTTGAAGAATTTAGGGAAGACAACCTTGACCAAGTTTGACCTTGCAGCGTACTTTGGAGGAATCAAGAAATGGAGAGTGCAGCGTGGGAAGCGGAGTTGGACATGAAGGAAAAATAGCCTCATCTCTTCCAATCTACTCAAGCCTAAGGTACTAGGTTCTATCCTTTAACTTGTCCTAATTCTTTGTTTCTTGAGTTTCA